>VUQK01004791.1:2813-26751 GCA_015106715.1 Bujurquina vittata | reverse complement strand
TAAAATAAAAATAAATAAATATAAATAAATCAATAAATCAGAAAATAAATCATAGGCTTGTGAAACTTGAATTTCATTGCATTTTGTTTATATTGTTAAAAAAACAAATTTCCCAAGTGTTCTTGGAATGTGTTCGGAATATTAATGTGTCTTAGTCAAGACAAAATCACAGTTACACCTTAAAGTAAGTGGGATAAAGTTTTGTCGTCAGTGAGCGATGGGCTATCATCTTATTTGGCTTAGTGCTGTGAATCCACTACTCCAAAAAGGTTAGTACTCGATTCTGTGCTGCTAGTAAAAATAGGTAGTAAAAGGTAGTAAATTGAACTGTACAATTCCTGTATTAACCCTCATTCTGTTTTTTTTTTTGTTTGTTTGTTTGTTTTGCTTTTCCCCACAAACTCTGCTTATTATGCGTGTTTTGTTTTTTATGTTTTCAGGCGAGTACAGAGGATGGCTTTGTCTACTGCCTGGACGCACGCTCAGATAAACCCGTGTTCACGCTGAGGGCACACGATGAAGAAGTGTCAGGTTAGTATGTACAGTGCTTTTTTTTAATTTAAACTCTGCGTTGGCTTTTCTGTTGTGTGAGAAAGTGGTGATTTTATTTTTTTTTTGGTCATGAGTTAATTGGGAAAATATGAAAGCATTGCTTGAGATTATTCATACATACCAGAGAAATGTGGGTAGACCTGTGGTTGGCTTTTTTTTTATCATCTTTCAAAACATTTCCTTTCTTAAGGAAAACAAAGACACTTGTGTAGCACTGGGTGTGTGATTCAGGCAAACAAGTGGAGCCTTCACTCCCTGTGCTTGTTGCAGTGGTGAGTGTGCTATAAAAATCATGCCTAACCATCATTGAATTCCTGCAGGGTTGTCCCTCAGCAGCCAGATTAAAGGATGCATGGTCACCTCTTCAGCTGACAAACATGTAAAGATTTGGGACATTTTGGGCAACAAACCCAACCTGGTGCACTCCCGGGATATGAAAATGGTAAGTTTGTAGTGTGGTGTGGCGGTATTTTTCCATGTGTATAAAAAGTGGTTGTTAAAGTTGTTAACCTGACTTTGTCACCTGTGAACAGGGTGTGCTTTTCTGTGCTTCATGTTGCCCTGACCTGCCCTTTGTCTATGCCTTTGGGGGACAGAAGGAAGGCCTGCGAGTTTGGGATATAAGTGATGTTGCAGCAGGTATAGTTACAGTTCAATCATTTGTAAAATGTGTACTTACCTCCACCAAGGAGGTTATGTTCTGGTAGCGTGTGCTTGTGTCGTTTTGTTGTTCTGTCTGTAAACACGATAGCTCAGAAAGGTTTTAATCAAAACTTTTTAGGGGTGTGGAGTGGGGTCATGTTAACAGTCCATGAAAATTTGGCTGACATGACATCCACTAAGGTCTTCAGGGTCAATTTAATGATTTACTGGTGAAAAGTGACAAAAATCCTTATAACTTCGAAAATATGATTTCATGCTCAAATGTTATTATGACCTTTTTCTTTTAGTGGCTGAGGTCTTTGGCAGTCGAGAACGCTTGGTGGCAAGTACGGAATCAGGGGCATCCGGCACTGCAGCCGCGTCAGACATGGAGGTCTCCTAGTGGCAATCTGGTTGAAACAACAGCTTCTAAACATGAATGAACTGAGTTAATGTGGAAACGCATCAAGCTGTCCCGCTTGTGTCGTGTTCATCACATTGCAGTGGCTGCGGCATGGAGGCTCCACAGAGAGGCTGGCCAGCGTTTGAAAACCTGGCCAGAAGGAACCTAAGAGCTTTGTTCAGCTTCTCTCTAGCCACATAACACCACAGACAGGAACATTTAATGATGTGTTCAGGAAATTCAAGCAACATTTGCTCTTATATTAATAAGCAAACTTATTTTTTTTAATTTTGAGCGATTAGGTGTAATTTTCACAAGAAAAGCATACATACTGATCTGCACAATATTTTATACCCTTTTCTGGTAATGGGTAAAAAAAAATGAAAAAGCTATAGTTTGATTTGGTTGGTGTGAAGAAAAAGACTCCAACTGTTGTATATTCAAGAAATAAATGCAGTTCATAAAATGTGTTGATTTTGTTCTTATGGGTCTGAAACCACTGCAAGGTGTGAACTGTCCTCTGCATTTTTCACTGATGATTTTCTTTATTTTTTTAACCTGAAGTCATGTTTTTCAAGGCAGCTTTGGTGGCGCTCTCAAACGTGTCTCTTCTGGCTGCTACCTTTAGGGGTCACCACATCACATCGTCTGTGTCCATGGCACACAATCCTTTGTCACACCACCCCGCTGCATGTCCTTCACTGCATCATGAAGCATCTCCATAGTCTCCCTTTTTTCTCCAGCATGGCAGCTCCATCTTCATTACGCTTTGCATAATGGATGGACTAGTTCTTATATACCGTTTTTACTCTAGCTGAGAACTCTAAGCGCTTTATAAAACACATTTGCATTAACCCATTCACGCATGTTCATACGAGCACTCTTTATTTTTTTCGTATTTCAAAGTGTTTTCTATCTATTTAACACATTGCATCGGAGGGCAACTTGGGACTCAGTATCTTGCCCAAGAAGGAGAGTGGTGGCTAGTTAACTCCAGGTATTTAAAACTAATCTTCACTGTCTCTACTTCCATTGTCACTGTTACACCTGTCCTCATCTCGGTTACACACGTGTATTTTTTATGTAAATAAGAATCTACATGTATCAATTTTAGTTTAATAGTTCGTGTGTTTTGTCAGACAAGGAAGCTGAAACCTGCCATTTAAACTGCTATAACTTGGTAAAGAAAAATGCAGCGCAAACAATATCAGGTCTCAGGAGGTTTGATATTGGATTACATTTTCTTTTTAAACCAATGATTTATATTGCTTATTGTAAAAATACCATGGAATCAATAATATGAGACGTCAAAACAAATCCAGGTGTTCAAAGTAATAAATTTTTTTGAAACGATTGATTGCTTATTGTAAAAATACCATGGAATCAATAATATGAGACGTCAAAACAAATCCAGGTGTTCAAAGTAATAAAAATTTTTGAAACGATTGAAGGCGAAAGATGTAGTGGAACTGTTCAAGTTGGGTCAGAAAGATGTGACGGAACTATTATAGTGGTGCACACCCAAAATAACAGCATGGCGTCGGGTCGTTTGTGCAAATTGCACAGTCTCATAACGCAGTTCTCCGTTCGTACCCACTTACCATATGTACAAAGTAAGTTTGTGCTTTATTTATTTGTTGGCGGTCACGTCAGTTTAAGCGAGTTTATATTAGTAAACAGCAATGGCGGCGGTGAAAGCTAACGGCGGCTAACCTTGACTGTTCAGGTAGACGCTGTCAGGTGGCTAACACTGAGTTTGTTTTCACTATACAAACCATATTTTGCGTTTAAAAAACTTAGTGAATACTTTTACAGCTCCGATTACAGGTTCTTCAATGACTAAATATAACGCAGGCTGGACACTGCGGGTTTCCTCCTCTTCTAGCAGATCATTCTGCTGTTATGAATTCCTGATAAATGTGTGAGGTCTACAAGCTTTCAGTTTCTTAACTTTCTAGCTAAGAAGTTGAAACGTGAACATCTGTGTCATTACGCTTGTTACATCTGTTTTGATTGTTTTGTTTTCCTGTTCCAGCCTGTTTGGTCGCAGTTCGACAGAAGTCCAGTGTTGGTGTTCCTTTTCTTGATGGGCCTAACTGGTGTGTATTTGTAAAATTAAAATGAGATGACCAAATTGGAGTAATCAACTTGACTTGTGGATTAGGGTTAGCACTACGTATATAGTACTGTGCAAAGGTCTTGGGCCTGGCCTAGGAATTATTCAAGTAGAAAAAGGCACCTAATTCAAAGGATGACATGTCGTGTTCACACATAATAGACGCCTTAGCAAAGAAACAATTTAAAATTGTCTTTAGGCTCTTTGTTACTTGCAGCTTTCTGCAAAAACACAAAGATAACTCAGGTTGGCAGTGTGTTATTAACAAATTTGAGGAATCTAGACAAACTTAGGACAAAAGAAGTGGCAGGTCTAAAGACTATCTACAGCAGATGAACTTTATCTGAAAGTCATGTCCTTGAGAAATATTCCAGCAAAAGCCTGACACAGGACCTGAGAGATGCATCTGGCCCTTCAGTTTATTCATCTACTGTTCACTGAAGCCTCATAATGGTCTCAATGGAAGGGTGGCAGTCAAGAAGCCATTCTTATGGAAGTGAAACAGGGGAAAAGGCTGAGGTATGCCAGATTATACAAGAACTGAACTGAAAATCAGTGGCAACAGGTCTTATGGAGTGATGAATCTAAAATTTGAAATTTTGGTTCAAATCATCATCAATATATACCGAGGAGATCAGAAGAGAGGTACAACAGTGAGTGTCTACAGCCATCTGTAACACGGTGAAGAATCTGTCATGGTTTGCAGCTGCATTCCAGTCAGTGATGTTGGGGATCTTGTCAAAATTGATGGAATTATGAATGCAGAAAAATACCATCAGATTTTGCTCCACTACACAATACCATCTGGAAAGTATCGGATTAACAACAGCTTCATTTTGCAGCATGACAATTATCCCAAACACATTGCCAATGCAGTAAAAGCAGAGCCGGATAGAAATTCACACAATGGAACACCATCAGTCACGGATTGGCCTTCCCAGAGTCCGGACCACAACATTATTGAAGCAGTGTGGAATAGAGAACAGAACAAAAAGCAGCCAACAACTAAAGAAGAGCTTTAAACATCCATCAAGAAGCCTGGAGAACTATTCCTGAAGACTACTTAAAGAAATGACAACAAAGCTGCCTCAGAGAGTTCAGACTGTGTTGAAGAATAAAGGTGATCATAAAAAATATTGACTTTCAAACTTGTTAGAATTATACAAACTTAAAATTGCTGCACCTATTTGCCATTTTCCAAGAAAAATATAAAGTAATCAGAGATAGCTCCAGACTTTTGCACAGTACTATAGCTGCAGAAATATTAATTCTTTTTCTAGTTGTATCGTTAAAAAATCATTTGTAATAATAAATGAAAAGTGTAAAAAAATTGTCATGGCTCCTTATTTGGCTAGTAATAATAAATAACTACTAATAATTGTGACATTGATACTAACCTTCCAATTTCTTGGATTTAGTAATGTGGAAATTGGTGTGACTTCAGACGGGAAAACCATAGTGTGCCACCATCCCGCTGTCGACATTCCTTATGAGCTTACCCAGGTAAGGGAGTGCTGTATAGCGTATTTCAGAAATATTATGGATAGTTTAGTTTAGTAGTTTAGTATTTCAGAAGTATTTTGGATAGTTTTAGATCTGTTCTTTCTTAATAATAAAGAATTCAAGTGTCATAGACTGGCTGTCGTTAGAAAAGACTTACGTATTACTATTCAGCACATAATGAAAATGGGAAATAAATCTTTGCAGCCTATAGAAAGACCAGACCCCCTGGCCAACCAGGTCGAGACGCATGACCAGGTCTTAAAGGCCCACCTCAGCAAGGAGGTGCTCAAGGACAAAGAGGGTCCCACTATAGAGGAACTGAGCAAGATGTTCTTCACTACGAAACATCGCTTTTATCCAATTGGACAGTAAGTACACAAGTAAAATAGACAAAAGTCTTTGATGAAAATGATGACGGGAGATTTGTCCAGGTATTACTCATGTGGTGTCCCTGTGCTTATTTATTACTAATTTATTCCGCTAAGGTTCACGGCTGATTCAGTGAGATGTATTGTGCAGAAACGATTGGCATTTATTTGGATACTACTTTGTTCTAGCTGACCTTTGACCCGGTTACTGGCAAGCTGAAGGTCAGAAATAGGAATTTTTTCTTGAAAGTGGATTACTCTGCCTAGTTTCGTCCGGCTTGGTGATTTAACAGTGCTTGCGCAGCGGGGTTAGATCAGTTGCAAACTTTGATAAGGAGACAGTGGCACCTGCTGATCTATTCTTCGGATGATTGTGAAACAGTTTAAAGGAGCTGGAAGAAAATGTTAAGTCATTAAAAATGTGTCTGTACTTGTTGTTCTTGGATTGATTGTCCTCTGTTCTGCTGTTCACAGGTATCGCAGGAGACGTATAAAGAAGGACCCACCAAAGGACAGATAATTGACAGCTTACGCTACCAAGCAGCAAATTAAGTTCTTTTGTCCCTGTAATGTTTAATAAACTGTTAAATATTGAGTCAGTTGTTACTCGTTTTTGATCAAGCGCTGCTACACAGGAATCATTTATGGACTTTAAAGTTTTCTTTACACCGGTACTGTAAAGCAGTGTTTTCCAAATAGTGCTGCAAGTTACACAGATGTACCTTCAGGGAAGTCCAGGTGTGCCTTGATGCCATAAAGTATTATTGCAACCTTACTGTAATACACAAATAGGGCTGGGCCATATCATATCATTCATGATAATACCGGTATAAAATCTTGCTCGCCCAGACCACCAAGAGTACCTGGATGTTGGGTTGTACCGTAAGTCATATGACCTTAATAAGGGAAGTCAGTCTTTTTCATGTGTTCGTGTTGACGCTGTATTGAGCAGGTGGACCCGTTGCTGTAATACGTCAGTGCATATGTCTCTATTTACTAAGCTAGCGAGAACATTTCTGACTGAAGGAATTTTGTTCATTCAGTCTGTTTACATGTTTTATTTGGACAGAGTACTGGCTGTACAAGAGTACACACAGGAGGAAGTACTTTGGTGAAGTCTACTTCGCTGCAGACTGTTTTTTAAAGAATAAATCAGCCTTTTTCTGTTTTTGCTCAGTATCGTTTCTGTTTACATTTTATAAGCAGAGCTGTGAGTGTTCTGTTATGGAGGAAAAAAGCATTAATTTATTTGAGAATCATTGATATTTAAATATGCCAATAGTTTATTTTTGAGCAATTTCTCATGTACATCTACAGCTGAATGTTTTAAAAAAGTGTCCATGTGACTCAAGTGCCTTTTTGTTTATACCTTTTGGAAAGAAAAAAAAATTGTATATATTTTAGCATTCAGCTAAAAAAAAAAATAATATATTATTTTTGGTTCATATTGCCCAGCACTATGCACAAAGTCTCTTTTTGTTGGCCTGCAAACTCTTTCTTCATTATCAGAAGCTGAGCAATCAAAACTGGCACACAGGTAAATCTTAGGCCACAGAAGGTTTAGAAACATACTGTGATGCCATCATGTTACCTAGGACCCACCTACCAACCTAGAATTTGTGCAGCTATAATACCTTGTAAAAGCATCATATTTTCATTTCATGATGGTAACATCTCAGCCACAAAATTTAAATTATGCATAATTTATGATGAACAGACTAAAACTGCAGACCAAACTACTGTAGTTAGTCATGTACTAGTATAAATAATTAATGAAAAATAAACTTATTATATTTGTACTTTGCAGACATGCGTTGCCCAATAGCAAGGCAACTTCTATATGATGAATAAAAGAAACCTGTTAAAGAAACTCCGCTTCTGTTAGCAAAGAAACAGTGTTGTGTTTTGTGGGCCAGCTGCCCCATAAGCCATGCTTGATGTGGGTTCTGGCTGTTGCTGAGTGTGTCAGATGTGACACAAATGTCATAACACACCTGACACTTGCAACAAGTCAGCTTGGTCAAATTCGCCCAAAGAGAACTGCATATGTGGGACACATTTGGGCCAAACAGTCGTTGGTTTCTGAGTTATAGATTCAGCAAGTCCAGGGATGTCAAAGTCTTATGTTGGGAAGGGTTTATTCGGGTTTCCAAGGAAGCTGAAGATGTAACTTTTGTGAAAGTTTCTGATAAGGTGATGGAGGCATGCTATCAACGAATGACGCTTATTGCAAAGAAAAAAAAACACTGCTGGTCAGCATCACAGTATGAACAGCAACTACCTAATACACAAACCTAAACTGTATGAATCAGCCACAGCTCCACTTTAAACAGCGTGTTTCTTCAAAACAGGGAGCAGTGGGCTTTAAGATATGTTTTGCCTTGTTAGGTGGGGTGTCAGAGCTGTACATAAGGGGCAGTGCACATAATCAGCTAGTGGCCTCTCTGAGTTGGGCAGTAGAAATCAGTGCCAGCATTAGTTTGATCTCACGATTTGGTTATCAAAAAGTTGGAACAAGACGGCATTCTATTTTTTTATTTTAAATAACATTTTTGAATCACTTTTTCAACAAGCAGGTTTACATGTTGTCTCAGGGCAAGAGTAATTTACGCAACAAATGTATGTTTAAGTATTTTTTGCATGATTAATTTCACATTCTTGGATGAGGTAGAAAATGTCCAGTAAAATGTCCCGTTTATGTACAGTTACAGAGCATTTACTTTATAAAATATTTCAAAATATTAACAGCCTAAATTTTATTTAGAAAAAACTTCAAATTCAGTTCATGTTTTATTTATTATAGCAGTTCTAATTTTATATGGACACCTTCAGACGTCACCACACTTGGCTACGTCATCTGAAGCCACCGGAAGCGTGAGTTATCTGTCCCCGCCCCAGCAGCTCAGTCAATCCAACCTGAAGAGAAGGCGAGTTTACGGCTAAAAATATAATAGCTAACACAAGATGGCCGGTCTGCCTCGTAGGATTGTAAAGGTACTCTTGGCATAGGGCATTATTTATATATCATAATGAGCCGTTGGGTGTGTTTTATAGAGGTTATTTGGTGACAATGTGGAAGTAAAAATACAACCATCTCGCGTGTAGCCTGGTGTTAGCACGGCTAGCATAATTAGCTCCTATCAGGCTAGCTAGCGAGTCTGTGTTTTGTTTGCCACTTCCGTTTATTGAATTCAGCTGTGACTGTGGTTGAATTTCTGTACGAGAATTTTTAACTTGCATAATTTGGTATATTAAAACTATCGCTTTCCTAAATTTTCAGTATGGATCGACAGATTATAAAAAATATGTACCAGTCGTCCTATGAATGGATTCGTTAAGTGAGCTAGGCTAACAATTTCTGCGTTGCGAGTCGTACACATGCAGATGTGAAGGCTGCCCTTGTGGTCACGAACCATATTTATTAAGCGAGCACGTCGGGATTGCTTCTTTTGTTTGCTTTTTGTGTTCAAATAAACATAAATAGGACAGAAATGTAAGGCCCGTGGGGTTGCGTTCTTCTCCTTTCGCCTCACCGCAGCCTCGCTGGGCCAGGCCTGGCCCGGCAGTGGGCGCGATCAGCCTTTTCCGCTACGTCTAGCAGCTCTTTCTCAGGTTTAACAGGTTTCCACAACCAGTAACACCACCGTAGACAAAGTGGGAAAACCGGAATCGGCTTCTGTTTATAAACCTGTGGCATTTTCTTTTACATTCACAGGAAAGAAACTCTTTCAATTCAAGAGTGAACCGGTTTCCTTCCTGTTTATTGCAGATGTTTTGGTGCACCTGCTCAAACGAATGCAGAAATATGAACTAGATGGGTCACTTCCTCCTTTTTCATTTATCTCACAGTGTAGGAGATACACTAGTGATAAATTCAGTGAAGTGCAGTAAATCATAATGAAATAGTTTTTCAAAGTAGTTTTAACAAATTTAGCCAACCAGGCAGACAGATAAATAAAATCATTTATTCTGATAAACTGGTTGCTTCAATAAATAGGAATATTTCTTAGTTTATTCATTTGTTTGTTACTGGATGAGAGAAAAGCAATTTGAAGACCTCCCTTTAAGCCAACTTTATTTTAATTGGCTGCCCTTCATAAATAGAAGGTTTGAACAGCCGGTGGATGAGGCTGCTGTGCTTACAGCCAGAGCTTTGGGCTCAATAGTAGGAAAAAAAATCCCTTTTAGATACAGAATGTTTAGCGCAGTCTCAAACCTCAGCTTTTGGTTCACATAGACTGCACATATGCTAAACTCATTATTTGAACATTTAACCATGCTCAGTATGTACAAGCACTGTAACAGAAAACACAGATCATAACAGGTACACTTTAATAAGTCATAAATCGGATGTTGATGGTTGATGGCATAGTGCTTTATTGCACCTCAGTGTTGCTAAAAAAATATATTGGTTGTGCGGTATTCAGCTGCAAAAATATTTTAATGTTAAAGGTAAGAAACACTTGTATAAAGTAGGAAGAGCACTAAACTGTGAGGAAAACAGACCACATGAAGTTACAGGAGGCAATAAAAAGAAAAGCTATTTGAAGATTATTTTTTTTGCCTTTTTGAAGTGACTGGGAAACTTTTCAGCAGTTTTTAGATTAAAATAAAGTGAAGCTTCTGAGTTGTCAGTGGGAAGCACTGCATGAATACTCGACTACCTTTAGTTTCTATTTTAAATAATAATTTGTGGAAATGCTTTCTGTCTGTTGGTAAAGTGGAAAGTGTGTGTGACTAAGCAGGGTGAAATTGTATGTTTTAATCCTTTTTGCACTTAAGTCTGCTGTTGACACCCCCACGGTTCTTCATGCAGCACTTTTTTTTTCTTTTTAAATTTGAAATGTCAGCAATTGTTATGTTTCTCGCTATGACCACACTCAGGAAACGCAGCGGTTGATGGCAGAACCAGTTCCGGGGATCACGGCTACGCCTGATGAAGGGAATGCACGCTACTTCCATGTGTTCATCGCAGGGCCTCAAGATTCTCCCTTTGAAGGAGGCACATTTAGACTTGAACTATTTCTTCCAGAAGAGTATCCCATGGCAGCTCCCAAAGTGCGATTCATGACCAAAATCTATCACCCCAATGTCGACAAACTGGGAAGAATATGTTTAGACATTTTGAAAGGTAAGAAAACTGAGATGAAAATAATTTGCATGTTTTTTTGTTTTGTTTTTTCTAGTTGACATTGGCCTGAAACAACCCTGACAGCATTCTGCAGGAATATAACACAGTTTTCTGTTTGCTTGCTTTGTTGAAATGAGTAAAGCTGCTGTGAGCAACCAGGAAAACTGCTTATGGCTTTTATGCCTTTATGACAGTCATGTGTTCGTTTACTTACAGCTCCTAAAAAAATCTGGTAGCTTGTCTTGCTTGAGGAAAACACTCATTTGCATTGGCATTATCCTGTTCTTAAACTGTGGAGGTAGTGAACATCAGGCATGTTAAAGCCTGTTCTAGAGAAAAACCTGCCTTCACTTTAATATAAATTGATGGCCTGGGTGAGGAGTCAAGTAGGGTGATTATCTTCAGTGGGGGATTGTAATAATATGAACCCATTTCATATTTTACAGAGCTGTCTGATTTATTGTTAATGTCACAATGAGTTTTTAAATTGTTTTTTGTAAGAAAAATGAGTTTTGTTTTTAAATTCAAGATGTGTGTTATTCTGGATCAGGCACAATGTCTGCGATTTACAAAAAGTAAAAAAGTTCATATTTTGATTGATCCACCCATAAGTCTGTTTTCCACTTTGCCACAGTCCATCTTAAATGAGTTCAGGTCCACAAAAATCAGCTGCAATTCAGTATCTTGATTCTATTTTTTTCTTTATTTGCTACAGGATTTTAACTTGAATGCACCAACTATCTATGTTCTCTGGCGTTGTTCCAGAGCCCATGTGATGATTTCTGCTGAAGAATCAAAGCTATTTCAAATGACTATTGTTTCTGTCCCTAGTTTTCATTGATTTCTCTGGATTCTCTTCTTTTAATGATTGAGTTGATGATTTAATGAATATTATGCACTGTAGGAGATGAAAGTGACTCCTTGCATTTATTGTTAAGAAAGCAAATTTAAATGTTTCCCCATGGAATCTCTTTGTAGTTACAGTATTTATTGCCACTCTGCAAGCATTGAAATGTGTTGTTGGCCTCAAATCCATAATTACACAGTACAATACTTTGTTTTATTTTCCCATTTAACCTCAAGTCTGTTCCTCTTATTCTGATTTTCCTACAGACAAGTGGTCTCCAGCCCTGCAGATCCGTACAGTGTTGCTATCTATCCAGGCGTTATTAAGTGCTCCCAATCCAGATGACCCACTGGCAAATGATGTTGCAGAGCAGTGGAAGAAAAATGAAAGCCAAGCCATTGAGACAGGTGAGAAAATTCACTTTTTCATTAAAGATCGGCTTTGCTAAGCTGTATTGTGAGAAGTTCTGTAACAGACATCAGCTTTGATCCTGACCTTAACTGTCAGGTGCTTTACAAATCGCTGTAAATGATCCAAAGCTGTGGTGACTTTTCTCAATGGTGCATTTCCTGGGTGGAGAAGAAGATCAGCCAGGAAAAAACAAACTAACTTGTCGATGACTTTGCGGGAGAGGCCGGGCTGCTAACCCACTGTAAATAAAGGCATATAATTGGAGCAGTCCTCAAGTTTGTTTGCCATCTCACACAGAAGAGTTTGCAGTTTTTCCAACATTTGGGAAACGTTCATCAACTTTTGTAAAGAAAACATGATTGTTATGGACATGTGTGGCTTTATCAGCTTTTTAGAGGATCAAATAAAAGAAGTTGTCTCAGCTGCTGCACCACCTCTGAGTGCACACAGGCTTTTAAATATTTCTGTTATGTTTACCTTGATGATATCAGTTGAAATCAAGTGAAAAACAAGAGTGATAATAAAACAGCAGTTAGCTACAATGTGCAAGTGTGGTGTCAATCATAACGCAGATTGTTACTTGTTGTTAAAGCCGGTCTGAGTTGGCTTTCAAACAGGAATTCCCTGTCACTTCCCATGACTAACTGAAGAAATACATAATTTAAATATTCTGCTTGTGATTTGACTGCAACAGCAAAAACATTGATGTGAGAAGCATTTTGTTTTTTAAAGTTAATAATTGAATGCTTTTGTATGCCCATCAGCTTCTCATGTCTCACCTGAAAAGAAAAGGCTAAATATTTGGATTTTGTATTTGGAAATTCTGTGACCTCTCAGTTGCTTTGGCTGTTGCTCTTGGATTAACACTTCCTGAATATACTTTGCAGCATTTATTTACTCAGCTGATGGCCCTCACACCCAACAAAACCCTTTTGTTTTGTCTCCTCCTCAGCCCGAACATGGACCAGGCTCTATGCAGGCAACAGTGAAGTATAGAAGAAGAGAAACGAGGCTTCTGAATGTGATCCACAAAATATACTCCTATTCTGTCATTTGAATTTAACGGACACAAAAAAGAGGAAAAAAAATATTATAAGTCCAAATCTATTTGAAAGAAATGACATGAGCAGCAGAGCTCTGGGTGACTTATGTTAAGACGTGTTCAATGTGTGTTAGCCTTTTTTTTTTGTTTGTTTTTATTTTTTTTGTTTTCTTTCCCCCGTGTTGCTATTTAAATGCATGGACAGAGAATTACACCCTCCCCATTACAGTCTTAAAACTCACAATGCAATGTGTTGTCCGAACCAGGCACATACTGGTACGTTTGCAAAGTGTACATGCATTAAAGCTGTCATTCTTTTAACACATGCATTATTTGTCAACACATCTGTATGTCTTTTTGTGTCAATTCAGCACAGCACCAGTCGTAGTAGTAAACAGACACAAAATGTTAATAATGTAGTTTCCCATAACTTCTTTTTTTTGAGGGGGGGACAAGCCAACTCATTCTTAAAAGAAAAACAAAACTGCCTTTAGAGCAGAGGTGAATCTGAAGGATTTCACATGGGAAATGCATCATCAAATTCTTATGCAATCTCACATAAACTGCAACTTCAGCTGCTGAACCCTTGAAAACTTAATCCTGGAATAAGTGGGAGAAGTTTTTACTGTAAATTTGAAGACGCCCTAAAGTTGGCTGGGTGGGGGAATGCATACTACGTCCCAGCCGCACGTCACATTTTAAAGAATTTAGGCAATACTGAGTATCCGTTTTCTTCTGTTTTTTAAAAAAAAAAAAAATCTATTCATTATTTACACCTTTCCATTGGAGCTAGACGCATAGAGGATGACAGAAATGATCTGATTAGAATTCAGCAAGTGAGGATTATTCCTGCAGTAACCTAAAAGCTTCTGGTTGGTTAGAAATCTATTATGTGAAACCATCAACATTTAAATCTCCAATACTGGCTTTAATGTTTTTTCATTTAGTTTTTTTCTTCAACTCAGACCCTGTTCAGTTAGATGGAGGTGAGCAGAGTACTTCCACATGCTTAAAAAGTCATTTCCAGCACATTCAGGAAGACAAATGATGCTCGCTATTGAAAGGATTTGTAAATGTGTAGCAGAGAAGCATGTGTTGGAAATGACGCCTGTTTTTAAGAGTGTAGGAAGTGAATTTGTTTTGGGGGGTATTTTCTTTTTAAACTATATTTTCCTTTTTAATTATGTCCATGCTATAACTGTGTTGCCTGTGCTCTATTTAATTTTCAGTTTTTCGTCTTTTAAAGAAGGCATGTACAATAACCAAGCTGATATCAGGGCAATTCAAACTAGATAGAAGTCACAGAGTTGAGGGGGTGTTTTCTTTAAAGGGGAAGTTCAGGTTTTTGCTATTGATTAAAGTTGTTTTCTGGGTTACCTGCTTTTACACTTAAATCCCGTGGATAAATTCAGTCATTGTGGAAGCAGGGAGAGTGGTGCTGCAAACAAAACATTCAGGTTGTAAAGGGATTTTTGATTGGCTGAAGAGAATTGATGTCATGCACATTTTATGATAATCCCACAAAATCTAGGGTGTGATTCAAACTGTCAAACACTTGAAAATACCTAAACTTTCCTTTTAAAAGGGATCGGATCAGGTCTTTAAAAGGCTCACTGCTACATTGTCTACATTGCTTCATTGTGGCTCCTCTGAGAGAGGATTTGTTTGTAGCTTTTTATTTTTTTTCTCATCTCTTGGATTATCACAGGCTCATTTTTGCTTAGATTTGTTGGTGTCCTTGCCCAGAAATATTAACTCTTTCTAACTGCTAAATTTGCTGAAGTCTGAAAGATGGCGCACGGCTTAAAACCTGGTTAATTTATTGTTTCCCTGAGGGACTTGATGGTAATCTAAAAGAAGAAAACAGTCACTGGATTTTTGAAGCGTGTTGATCAAAAAACTGAGATCAAACTGATTAATCAGCTCCCCACGTGATGAATAAAAAGAAGAGTTTTGTCGGTAATTTCAGTGCATTTGCATACATGGCTCTTCAAACACTCTGGTAATAAACTGAGTTGAGTAAGTAAGAGGAGTCTTTGTTTTATGATGGATGGATGGATGGATGTGTGTGTGTTCCCAAAGGTGAAAGCTTACAGATACACTTTAAAAAAAAAAAGATGGATCATGAATTTCTTCCTTTCATGTCTTGAGTTTAGATCAACACTGCTCACTAAGCTTAAGGGAACACTCGAGCATTGCAGCATAACAATCAGTTAAACCTGGGGGATATCAGTCTGCCTGCTGGGAAATATAAACCATTTGTGAATCCATTTTGCCACTTTTAGTGCCAATAAAAGTGACAACAGGTGCACTGGAGAGGCAACAAGAAGACAAGCACCAAAAGGAGTGGTTTTGCAGAAGGTAGCCACAGGTTACTGCTCTCTCCTTTTCCCCCTCCTGACTGATTTTTCTCTAGTTTTGCCTTTTGCTCCTGTTCCTGGCTCCAATGGCAGGCCTGCCAGTTCTAGTGTTCTTTGGCTAATGCACAGTGCTGATCTTTGAGCACAGGTTCCAGTAAAGGACACTGGGCCTTCATGCCACCCTTGAGTCATTTTCTGGCTGTTCAGAAATGTACTCAGCTCCTGCTGGAGTTTTTGTAGGTCTGTGGCAGTGCTGCTCCTCCTCCCCTCTTCACAAAGGACCAGATAGGGGGAAAGCAATGGTCTGTAGCCCCCACCTGTAAAACGAGTCCCTTTTTGGTAATTGTACTCTTGTCTCTCCGGTGCAACTGTTGTTTGGTTCAAAGCAGGTGAACCAGATTCACAATGCTTTTTGATTCCTGACTGGATAAACTGACAGCGCCTACGTTTAACTGACTTTGTTATTCTGTGGTCATTGAGAGCTTTTGTGTATTTTTGAGTAGATTATTTAAAATTGCAGGCAGCAGAATATGTTTACAGTTTTAATCAGAGCAAATAAACATTTACCAAGAATGCTACAAAGTTGTGAATCATCCTTTTGCAAGCAGTAGGACCATTCATGTCCAGCTGAGGGAGACATCCATGCTTTTAACCATGCTGAGTCACAAAGTGCGCTGCATTTCTGTTTTGTATCGAGAGAAGGATCTGACACGTAGCCCACGTTACCTTTTGGGTACATTTTGTCCTTTTCTTGGTTGGAGACACTTGACTACAGTGTATGGCTACATTCACAAGAAGTACATACAAAATAAAAATAAAATACAGCACAAAATTACTAAAATACTCTCAACTTGGATTTAAAAATGTAATTTCTTTGAACTCAATGAAGTTTTGTGGTTGAGTTCCCCATTAAAAAATCTTAAAGTCATGCGCAGAACCATTACATTCCCCCGTGGACATGCCCGGAAATCCTGAGTCAGAAACCCTGTGAGGAGCACCCCCGTCACTCACACATTATATGTGCATTACTTTAATATTGCAGCATTTTTGAAAAATCGTATTTTGGGGATTTTAGGAGGAAGTGGTGGGAACTTTTAAGAGACCGTTTTTTATTATGATCATTATTGTTACAGAAAGTAAAATTAGCTGGAATTAAAAGGCTTTAGTCCCGATGGCAACATAAACAGTGTTTTAGGACATATTTTAACTTGACAAGCATCTACCATCCAAAATCGTGACTCATTGGACCCGGCATTTTCAATATTCTTTTTCCACTTTTCTGTTCAGTTGTGGTCAGTCTTTGCAGATTTTAGCCTCACTTTTCCTGCTCTTAGCTGAGATGAGTGGCACCTATGAGCTTCAAGGCTCTACATGTGTGTTCAGAGATGCTCTCCTCCATACCTTTGTTGTAACTCAGATGACCTTTCTTCTGCATTCTGATGCTCAGTTTGAGCAACTATGCATGCCTAAACTGACAAAGTTGCTGCCATATAGTTGGCTGATTTGCAGTAGGAAGTAGGTGAAAAGCTGTAGCTAATGAAATGAAATGCTATATCTTCACCAGATGGTGCTAAAGGGCAAAGGTACCATATAGGTTTCAGGGACTGAGATGCTCTTTCTCAAGATCTACATTCTTTTCAGTTCGGTCACATCTTGCCAGGTATTTTGATCACCTGATGGAATACATTCAACAATTCCGCTTAACCTCCTGAAGGAGGCACCTGTTCTGGAGGCCTCGTGTTTCCTCACCTGTAAAAAAATGTTTCACAAAGTTTTATGATCATGGCTTGGTTTACATGACAACTGTGAGTCATTCAGACCGGTATGTGGCCATTCTCTGAATGAATTATGCAAGAACCGATTCCCCCCTCGCTATCTGCAATTTCTGCAAAACATTAACCAGTTTCAGAGGATCTCTGGAAAGGGTTTGCGGTCCCAGTGGTCATCCTCAGAAAATCTCTGCTTCAAACTTAGTTTTCAAAGTCTTAGTCATTAGCACGCGACACATGCCGCAGATATACTTATCAGTTCATGCACACAGGCACAAAAACATTACATGTCCACATAAATATGTGTTTATTTTTTCTGGTTAATTATGATGTTTAAGAATCAGAGTCCTTATCTGGTGCAGTGCACTGAAACATGGTTAATCATCACCTTGCATTTGACCTAGTGTTATTTTGAACACATGTTATGGTTTGTTTCAGCCATGCTTTGTGGGGCATATTGACAGACTTTGCTACTTTACTGTATGACAAACATTTAGAGGGTTTCCCTGCAACGTTTTCTGCCCACATTGATCCCAAATGTGAATTGCAGGCACGTGTCTAGAAAGAGTGATTTTTTTCCCACTTAATTATATAATTATATTTCCACGTAATTTTGCTTTCTGTTTGTTTGATTTCCTAGCATGATGCTTTTTGCAAATGCAGATTCTGGTGGAAAATTACTGTTTAATTTCCACTGGCAACTAAAAGTGGTGAAATCTGCCAATAAATGTTCTCATCAGTTTTCTTATTGTAGATTTATTAAAATTTCCATATTGAATGGTAACCTAGTGAGTTTAGAAGGTCAAGAAATACGATGTCAACATTTTATGTCTGATTTTGGTCCATATTGACATGATAGCAGCCCACAGTTGCTGCAGATTTGCTCATCCATGATGCAAATCTCCTGTTCCACCGCATCCCAAAGTTGCTCTATTGGACTGAGACCTGCTGACTGTGAAGACCATTTGAGTAAAGTAAACTCACTGTCATGTTCAAGAAACCAGTCTGAGATGATCTGAGCTTTGTGACATGGTATGTCATCCAGCTGGAAGCAGCCATCACAAGATGGGTACACTGCGGTCATAAAGGGTAAAACTGGTCAGCAACTCAGGTAAGCTGTGGTGCTCAGTTGGTGCAAAGGGGCCCAAAGTGTGCCAAGAAAAAAATCCCCCACACCATTACTCCACCAGCAGCAGCGTGAATCATTGCCATGCTTTCAGGTTGTTTGCACCAAATTCTGACTCAACATCTGAATGTTAAAGCAGCAATTGAGACTCGTCAGGTCAAGCAATGTTTTGCCAAGCTTCTATCGTCCACTTTTGCCTGTGAGCAGCTTCAATTTCCTCTTCTTAGCTGACAGGAGCAGCACCCGGTGTGGTCTTCTGCTCCCCTAGATGATCCAGGGTTTGGCATGTTAAGAGGTGGCCTTACCTTGGTTGTAACAAGTGGTTATTTGAGTTGCTGTTGCCTTCTGATCATTTTTGAAGGAGTCTGGCCATTCTCCTCTGACCTATGAAATCAAAGAGGCATTTTATTTTACCCAGAGAACTGCCGCTCACTGGATATTTTCTGTTTTTTCAGATAATTTTCTCTAAACGCTAGAGATGGTGGTGCAACTCTGTTGTCTTTTGCTTGTTGTTTTTTGTTTGTTTGGTTGTTATGGAGAGCTATGCTCACAGCCAATGCTAGTATGCTTGCTTAGCAAGGTATAAATTGTACAGCTGCATTGCACAGATACCTGATAATTAGTAGTGACCAATTATTTATGATGTAATACAATTGATCAGTCACTGAAACTGCAGCACACACTTCATAAAGCTCTTAGCCCATTAGCACTTTAGCTTTAGATAATGGCATCCATGTTCGGTCAAACCACTAAAGTCCCTAATGCACTATATTGGCAAAGGTATTCACTCATCTAAATCACTGAATTCAGGAGTTCCAATCACTTTCATGGTCACAGGTGTATCAAACCAAGGACCTGGGCATGCAGACTGCACAACCATTTGTGAAAGAATGGGTCGTTCTCAGGAGCTCAATAAATTTCAGCGTGGTATCGTGATAGCATGTCACCTGTGCATCAAGTCCAGTTTTGAAATTTCCTTGCTACTAAACATTCAACAGTCAACTGTTAGTGGTATTGTAGCAAAGTGGAAGTGATTGGGAATGACAGCAACTCAGCCATAAAGTGATAGGCCATGTATATTCACAGAGTGGGGTCAGCGGATAGTAAACAGAGATCGGCAGCATTCTGCAGCCAGTCACTACAGACCTCCAAACTTAATGGGGCCTTAGCTCAAGAACAGTGCATAGAGAGCATCATGGAATGGGTACATGTCTGACTGCAATGTGCCAAGTGTAAAGTTTGGTGGAGGGGGGGTTGTTTTTCCGCCCCTTAGTTCCAGTGAAAGAACTCTTAATGCGTCAGCATACCAAGACATTTTGGACAATTTTATTCTCCTGACTTTGTGGAAACGGTTTGGGGATGGCCCCCTTCCTGTTCCAACATGACTGCACACCAGTGCACAAAGCAGGTCCATAAAAACATGGATGAGCAAGTTTTGGGGGCAAGAACTTGACTGGCCTGCACAGAGTCCTGACCTCAACCTGATAGAACACCTTTGGGATGAACTAGAGTGGAGACTGTGAGCCAGGCCTTCTCATCCAACATCAGTGTCTGACCTCACAAATGTGCTTCTGGAAAAACGGTCAAAAATTCCCATAAACACTCCTGAACCTTGTGGAAAGAAGAGTTGAAACTATTATAGTAGCAAAGGGTCGACTGACATCATATTAAACCCTATGGATTAAGAATGGGCTGTCACTCAAGTTTATATGCGTGTGAAGGCAGATGGGTGACTACTTTTGGCAATGGGGTGTAAGTGTTGCTGCAGAAGGGGAATTAGCTGTGCAGGCCAAAACCACTTTTGTACCAGTAAACATGTTTACTGGTCATTTTAACATTGTGTTTTCTGTTTTGTTTGGTTTTTGGTTTTGTTGTTTTTCACTTCAGTACTAAAACACAAAAAGCCGTAATACTGGCTTTAAGTACAGTGCACAGCTATAAGCACATGACAATACAGAGCTACAACTACAGTGATTGCTGCCTTAGAGGACACAGAACCGAAATCCTAAACATAGCCCTGCTCCTCTGACGCACCGGATCATGTCTCACTGGGATTGCTGACTACAGGTGAAAACATTCCGGTCACATGCTGGTGATGTTGAACCAACAGGTGATGGCAGACATCCTGTTTTGACTGTTGCTTGCAATCGGAATCAGCACTAACTTGAAACGCAACCCCCGTGACGGTCAGTGGTTGGCGGATATGGTTCAGTTTTCTAGGTGGTGATTTTGTTGGTCTTCTGCAAGTCTCTCTGTGTTCCCTGTTTACTTTTCCATTCTCCTTTGCCCTTTGAGCCTTCTCTTTCCATTCACTTGTTCCTTGTATTTCTGCCTTTTTCCTTGCTTTTTCTTTGCCCTCTCCCCTTCTTGTTTTTCCCCTTGCCTTCTCTCCTTTTCTTTTGTCTCCTTTCCATTTCTCTTCTTCTTTCATCTCCCATCTTCTCTCTTCTACCTCTTCCCTTTCTTTTCTCATGTCTACTCACTCTTTTACATCTTTTCATTTCCCACAATGTTCCTTCTCCAACTTTCTCCCTCTCCTCTTTACTTTCTCACCCTCCTTCCCTTCTGACTCCCCTTATCCTTTCCTCTCCACTTCTTTCTTATCTTCCCGTCCCCTTTTTCTCATTTTATCCTTCATCTTCCCTCCTTTCGTTTCCCAATTCCCCACCCGTCTTCTCTGTCCCACTGCAAATGAAGTATAGGGAGGCTGCAGTCAGAACCATCTAACCTGAACCCTCCTGAAGTTATATAACCGTCCTTATTATCCTCCCATGCGTGAAAAACAAACGTCAGCTACCTCAAAGGGAATCCCTCCTTTTGGCCACTGCAGGTACCCAAAAACCATCCAGGAGTTTTACGTGAAGGAGACTTTCTCTCACAGATGTTATACAAGACAGCTGCAGTGGAATATTAATGAATGCAGTGATTAGAGGCGCTTGTTGTGAATACAAATGAGGAATTAGCCTTTTGTAAAACCACATTTGAATAATTGGTTTTTATAAGCCCTTAACCTCTTGAATTTGAAGGTCGTGGGTTCCTTTTATTTCTACATCACATCATGCTACGGCTGGGCATGTTTGCAGGTTTTATTGTCAGGACAGTGTGGACTGCTCTGAATAATTTAGTGTGAGTGGGCCCAGACATTTACAAACATGAAATGTTTTTCCAACGTAGACTGAAGCACACAAGGAGATTTGATGAGTGCTGGTTGAAGAATGAGATGCCATCCCACAGCAGTGTGTGACCCGCATGAGGAGGTGCCAGGCTGTTGTGGCTGTGCATGCTTCTTCTACACGCTATCGAGGCCCTGTTTGTTAAATGAATGAACCGTTAAATTGCCAATATGTCCTGTTTCTTCAACAACACCAAACAAGAGTTAGTAGCAGAATAAGCTGTTTGATATTGGCGTGTAAGCCTTGGCTTTCTTCATCTCAGTCTTCATGTCGGAGCTCATGTACTCTGAATCTCGTTCATCCTTCTTGAATTATGACACATCAGGACACACACATCCACTGCACAGTTTAACAGCGTCCCTGTAGATGAACACTGGCTGCATACGATTAATATGTTATATCATCATTTAGCTGTAGAGATACAAAGATACAAAGACCATAAACAGCCCATCTCAATAAATGGCTTAAGTCAAAGAGAGCCAGTGTATGTTGTAATATTTGCAGCCTTGAGTGTTTGTGTGTCTGTGTGAGGTTTTCTGCTCCTGTGGGTTTTTCATCCATAACTCACGAGGCTGTTGCAGGCCTTCTTTCCACTTCTCTCTATGTTAACAGCTACTGCAGAGGAGAGAAGGGTGTGTGTGTGTGTGTGTGTGTGTGTGTGTGTGTTTGTGTGTGTCTTTAAGTCCTTGCAGAGGCTTCTAAATGTAAGACAGGGTTGCTTTGAATTTAACCAAGATACTGGTGCATTGCTGCCACTTTGTGCTTCTTAGTAGTGACCTGTAAAGCCTATTGTACTTTAACTGATGGTATAATAAACAAAAACAAAAGGTCTCTCTTCCTTCTCTTCCTCTGCCTTCATGTCAACATGAAGACTAGAAATGAGCCTGAACTCATTTAAGAACCTCATGTTCTCACCATTTGCAGCACAGAGATCTCTGACTGGTGCTCAGGTTAATGAGGCAAATAGTTCAGTCCTGACATTGTGCCACTTTGTTTGATTACGTCTCTTCCGATAATAAAAAGACACACCCACTCATAGATTATACATAGAATTGTCAGGGGCTTGGTTGTAGTCCCACCCAGAAGCGCTATATGTAAATAATTAGCAGCTCCCATTTGCTGCATTTCTTCATGGAGCCTGGGTAACCACCACAGCGACTTGTAAACAAACCAACAAATGCATGCTAATAGATAACATGTTGCTGTATCAGAGGCAGTCATGCTTGTGCTGACAGTGCTAATCAATGACCTGGTAGACAGTGAGGCGGGCGACACTGACAGCGAGGTTTTACCAGTCAGGATTCAATATGTCTCGTGTATTTTGACAAACCGAGCTGTATTGGTTTTCCATGTTTTACCCTTTCAGGATCAACAACACTGATTCTCCTCCATGTCCTCATTGTACTCCTGAAATCTCAGTCAGTGGATGGAAATGTTCGATCAGAGGGCCGGAGCCTGCATTTTATCAGGCAATTTTACAGTGTTCCATGCTAAGATGCTGACCTATGACCTTTGACCACCTTGTAGAAGAAGATAAGTGACCATGAAATTTTCCTCAGGGGCTGGTAAGGAGTGTTAGTCTAAATTTCCAACCTAAAAATCAATTATTATGGTACAGATGAATCTGAATGATTTTCCAGATTGAAAATAGGGACACTATATCATAGACTGTATATTGTTCTTAAAGGTAAAGACAGTGCAGAAGGATCTTAAATCTGTAATATCCAAGAAGAAGTCCTATTGTAAAGACATCTACAAGGAAATGACTTTACTTACCACTTTATTCATCATAGATAATTTATCTGAATATCAGGAACCACACCTGAAACACTCCTCTTCCAATCATACCTCTATTAATGCCTGCTTTTCCCGTACAACTGTTTGCTCTTGTTTCCCCTTCCTTTTTCATTGTTGATCAGCCTCTCAAAGGCCTGAGAGCCGCTGTTGGTCCTCAATGAGGCCTTCCCCTCTGTCCAAGTTTATGCCTCATTATTGCAAACATTCTCCATTCGTTGGGGTCCTTGCTAGTCCAAGAATGCATACCTCTTGGTGTTGTAGCTTCATCCAAATGAGTTTAATTGAAGATATTTTCTTGAGAAGAGCATGTCTCTGTCAAAATATATTTGTGAAGCTAGGATTCAAGAGTTCCTGGATCCAGACCTATATTGACTCCAAATGCATAATCCCTTCTAAACTGGGCCAAACCTGAGGTCTGGGAACATGTTCTTGCAAACTGTAGCATACCTTTTTACGTAATCCTGCTAACAAGCAGACAGACAAAAAAAACCCAATCAGATAATGGCAAATGTGATGAGTTTATAATCTCCAGTTTCAAGCTTTTTTTAATACAACATATATTCATTTTCTGAATTATGGTCCTATGTAGAGTAAAACAGACAACAAAGCAGTATGATTAGTGTGTGGCTAATTATTATCATTAGTAGATGATCTAATGGCTGCTGCAAACATGCCAACACGATACTTCAGATAACTAG
>VUQK01004787.1:2257-28370 GCA_015106715.1 Bujurquina vittata | reverse complement strand
TTGTTTTCCTTTTTTTTTTATGTTTTTTTTAATTTTTTTTTATTTTTTTTTTTTTAATTTTTTTTTTTTTGCACCAATAAGGTGATTCCCAAGAGCTGTCAGCTGAAAACTTGGCACGGCTCAGCAGTGCTCTGTGAGGAAAGTGGACAAGTGGAGGACAAAAGAAGAAGGGGCAGGCCTAACAAACTATCTGCAATAGTATCTGAAAGTTGTCCTTAACAAAACAGGAAAAAGTCCAGCAAAGCTGAAATGGGACCTGAGTGAGGCGTAGCTATATTCAGTTGATCTGCTGTTCACCAAAGCGTCATCAGAAATGGTCTCAGTGGAAGGGTGGCTGCCAATAAGCCATTCTTAAGGAAGAGAAAATATTGAGATATTCCAAATTGCACAAGAACTGGACTGTAAATCAGTTGCAGCAGGTCTGAAGGATTGAGTAGGTCACTGTGTCTACAGTCATCTGTAAAACATGGTTGGAGGCGCTGTTGTGGTTGGGGGCTGCATTCAGCCAGTGGTGTTGGGGATTTTGTCAAAATTGCTGGAATTATGAACACAGAAAAGTACCATCAGATATATATATTTTTTTTCTTTTGGTCCACCATGCAATCCCATTTGGAAAGCATCTGATTGGCAACGGTTTAATTTTTCAGCATGATGACAATGATCTCAAACACACTGCCAATGCAGTGTAAGCATCCCTGGATAGAAAAACATGCAGTACAACACTATCAGTCATGGATTAACCTCAAAATTACTGAAGCCGTGTGGGATCATTGTGACAGAGAACAGGACAAAAGGCCAACATCCAAAGAAGAGCTTTGTATGGCCTTCAAGAAGCCTGGAGAACTATTCCTGAAGACTGCTTAAAGAAATAAGAAAGCTTGGCTAAGAGTTCAGGCTCTGTTGAATAATAAAGGTCATACCAAATATTGACTTTTAGACTTGTTAAAATTGTACAAACTGTTTTTGACTTCTGTCCTGTTTTTCCACTTCTGTTTGCATGTTTCAATAAACTGCTGCACCTATTTTCCCATTTCCTAGCAAAATATAAAGGACTGAAGGGGTGACTTGAGACTTTTGCACAGTACTGTAGCGTCTACATTATTGTTTTCTTGCTTTTAAAGCAGCAGCAATATAGTACTGTATTTAAAAAGATATCACACAGTCCTCTCCTTGCAAAAAGGCCAGAATGTGGCTAATGATGAGGTGCCAAAATTCAGCGCCGCCTGTCTCGCAGTTTCCACTTTGATTTGGTTAATCAGAGCAGGTGCTTGTGCATTATGAAACGATTGGCGTGGCCTGCATTTACCATGGAAGGAGTGTTGTTCAGATGGCCTCTTTAAGTGCAAGTATGTTATTGTTGTTATTGATAATCACTTGATCTCGGTTTGATTTTGTAATGTGGAAATAGTTCTGAACTGGATTTTTTTAAAATATATTTACGTATATGAATATAATGCTGTAAAGTGCAGTCATGAATTAAGAGATTTCTCTTTCACATCAATAAAGTAAAAAAAAAAATAAACCAGAGCAAAATGACTTGTTTTTGTCTGTCTTAAAAATAAGTGTGTTCCATTGAAAGTGGTTGTTTTTCACAAGCCAACAGCTGTCTAGTTGAACAGTGCTACAAGGATAATTTACTTTTTTGTCAATCATTAAGCAAAATTGTGAATAGATGTAATACGTTACCAAAAAAGAAACCTACGCCTTTGACCTCAGAAGCAGTGATCAGTAGGCTACTGTCGCCTTACACAAGGTTTTGAATATCCAGGTCGACTGCGTGAGTTTGATTTCCCTCTCCAGAACTTTTTGGTCTTTGTTGTCTGTTTGCTGGCAAACTGTCATTTTTTTGGGACAAAAGAGGCCCTTTTGTTAGCAAGCAGATCAAATTTGTACACTTGTAAACTTTGACACCAATGGCTGCAGGATTCTTCTGCAGATTTGCCCCCGAGGGGCAAGAGTTTACATTCATCTCACAGCAAGAATGTTCAAACTCTGTTTTTCCTTCAGGTGTTTTGGTTTCCTCCAACAGACCAAAGACATGCAATGTTCCTAAGTAAGTGGACCTTTACAAAGCAGAATGAACCCAAGCACACAAGTAAAACCACTAAGGAGTGACTCGAAAAAGAAGAAACAGTAGGTCATGGAATGGCTTAAATAAGATAACTGAATGGCCACACATTTCTAACAGTTGAATTAAAACATTGTTTGCGTTTACAATGAAAATATTACAGCATAGCATTAAAAAAAATCCAGCTGAATCAAGCTTTAAATTGGAGTACAGCTTTATCAGTGCCAGTAGTCGGACATATACCTCTCAGGACAACACCGACTCCCTGCAGTCATTCACAAGACACTCAAACATCAAATAAATTAATTTTAAATAGGAAAAATTAGGTGTGGGCCTTTAAGTTTGTGGAAACGATTGTGTGATATAAATACAGGGCCTTTGTTCACTTTTTCCAACAATTGGACAGCGATGAACCAGCAGGTGGCGGTAAAGACAGAAGGCGGGATGTAAACCCTCTTTTTAGGCGACGAAGAAGAACAAGAAGAAGCCAAAATGGCGCAGGGTTCGCAGAAGTTTAAAGCTCAGCGTCCGGGATGCTCCAAGAAACCCCAGCAGAACAAACAGAAAGGACCGAAGAAAGGAGGTACGGCTCTGATTTCTTACTCTTATCCAGTCAGTGATTAAAAGAAAAAACAAAATCATGTAGGAAGTATTTTTAGTCTGCAGCTCCACCATGTGACCTCCCTGCTGCCTCAGATTATTTATCTCAAACATGTGACGACAGCACTGAAACCAGTAACCCGCTAAGGCCTGTTAAACGCACAAAAGTCAAGTTAGCGTCACATTTATGAAAGCAGGCTAATTTTTGAACTCAGATACGTTTTTCATGGACATTTCCTCAGGTTAAGTTACACTACAGTGTGCAGACTTGTAAGAAAAACAGCTTAATAATTGTTAGGCAAACTCCTTGCTGTCATCTTAAAATGCATCTGGGCAATTATTCAGTCATTCATTGGTCCAACTTATGGCATCTCCAGTCAGCTTTGATTAAAAAATAATAACAATCATAATGCTTAAAAAATGTGCTCACTTTGCCTCAAAATAATGACTACAGTAACCTTTCCCCTACCCTTTGCTGCAGAACCGTTCTCCCATAATCTGGTTGTACATATTTGAAGCTGTAGCTTGTTGAAATCTAGAGTGACGCCACATTTTGCTGCATCTGAGACCTCAGTAAGGAGAAAAAAAATGAGTTTATGGCCTTAACTTTTTAAATACAACATGAAATTTGTAAAATATGGTCTAATATGGCTAAAGCCAGGTATGCCGTAAGCTTGATGACCTTATGATTGGCAACATACAGTAGCAGCATTCCTCTGTTTCTCATACAAGTGTCTCTTTTTTCATATCTGGTTTCAAAAGCTGGTGATGACAAACGGTCAGTTCAAGGTTTCACAAAGTTTATTAATCAGTGGGTGATGGCATGGTGGCTATATCCATCTTTTTTATACAAACTCTGGTTTTTGCAGGGTGGAACAAATAGCACTTCAGTCCCATCTGATGGCCAAACCTTCAGAGTAATGGCAAGTGGAAAGTTGACTGTGATGCTTTGTTTTGTAAAGGGAGGATCATCGCACCAAAGAAGGCTCAAGTGGTTCAGCAGCAGAAGCTGAAGAAGGTGAGGACATGTTCACCAGAAAGTGACAGTAAATCAGAGGAATTTAACAGTGAGAACAGGTCTGAGCTTGATTCACCTTTCACTGATCTTCAACTACTCTGCTGTTCCCTGAAGGGTCTAGAGGTTGCCATCAGGAACAAGATTGAGCAGGAGGTGACCCAGAAGGCCAGCTCCTCCCTCCACAAGCCGCTGAGTGTGGTTAAAGGTCCTGAGGGCAAAGGAAACTCCGGAGCAGCCCGTCCTGGAACCAGCTCCAAATAAGACCAGCTCCCTACAGACCGAAGTCTTGTGGTTTCATATTATAAATGGACTAAAATCAAGTTTTAAAGAGTTAAAGTTAATATCAAATGTCATGAATCCTGTTGTTTTTTTGACTCTCAGTTGACTTCAATATTTCTTTTAGAAGTTAATCAAAAGTATATTTGGTTATTATACTCACAGAACCAAGGAGGTTGCATCACAGGATTATATCATTTCCTACAAAAATAAAATCAGAAGACGAAGGAAACCAAGTTTTGATATTTTGTCAGATCGTTGTATAGCTGTCACTGTACAGAAAGTAGATGTATAATAAATGGGCTTGATTTGTTTAATGTTTTGTATCGATAGTCTTTTGTCAGCTTGCTTCATAAAACTAAAGATGATCAGTTCACTGTGTGATTTCCAATCTGTTGTAAGAGTGTTTACACATACGGAGGATGCTCAATAACTACATATCACCTCTGTGGCAGGAGGCGTTACGGGTATATTATTTTATTTATCAATTTTTTTTTAACTGAAGGAAAATTTGAACGTTTTTGTGCATGTCATGCTTTTTGTTTTGAGGGTACTTAATTCATCTTTTACAAACAATGTAAGAATTTTACCAAAATATCTTTTTAAAAGTTACTTCTTTTTAAACTCTTTTTCACAGATTTTTTGGGGGTGAAGGTGTACCGTATATGAGTCCAGCAGTCAGAAGACAAATGATTTGGTGATTTATTTTATTTTTTTATAAACTGACTCTGTGAGCCCGTGATAGACTCAACCAGCATGCATATTGCCACTCAGCCCCACTTACTATAGCTAAATGATCAGAAAATATATGGAAGGACATTTGTTAAATAAAGGCTAAGGAAAGTTCTTGACAAGAGTTTACAGTTATTTCAGTGATGGCTGCTTTATCTGAACTATCTATATGGGCAAATAATTTGGTGAGTCTAGAGGTCCCACAGGCCGCATTTCTCTCCTGAATAGCACTCTTTTGCCCTGAGGGTTCAGTGAAAAATATTTTGGAAATGAACATTCAGACCATTGTTCAGTGGTGGTAATAAGAGACTGAATGAACATGGAAGCCCCACATAGAAGAGCCCCGCCTAGGACATGCAGAGAGTTGGAACAGAGGAGGATACTCCAGGGATAGGGTGAGATTGAGATAGGTGATCCAATGCGGTGACCGCTGAAGGACGCAGCCAAAAGAAGATATTTTGTGATGATATGCAGTACTGTAGTATAGGATGGTCTTTTGCTTGTTTGTATGCAGTCTGATTCATTTCTCTGTTTAGGGCACTTAAAATTAAAAGATATGATTAGGCACATTTTCAAGGAAGGGTGCAAGCCATGCTTTTGCACTGAATTGAAAAGACATGAACATAACTAGAGCATTGTGTTACTCTACACTCTGCATACTTACATACCTACAGGTTCCATGCTAATCCACTATTGCAGCTACCTTAAAAGAATTTTTGGTGCTGTGAATCAAAGTTGAAACCATGTACATTAAAGCGTGTTAATCGTTAAATTGACACTCATCAGTGGAAGTGGGCCTGCCGGTCAGAAAGCTAAACATTGTTTAAACTGGCAACATCTTACAAGTCTAAGTCAGAGCAAGTTTGGAAAACAAAAGAGTTGACGTGCAAAATATTAAAATAATAAATACAGATTCCAAGAGTTCTCTGCTATGAGGTATTTATTTACATTCTTTTGCTTGATATCATTTGTAGCCATGCAGAGGTGCAGCATAGTTGCATCTATATTTAAGCTTCATAATTATCAGGTTACAAAGACTTAAAGTTATTCATAGTATACTGTGCATATAAGGACAGCACTACCTTATGGTTAACATGATCATACGTTGGATTAATTGCTAAAATACAATCAACATTTGAAGCAGTACACATTCACCAGCACTTATGTCTAAAGCAGGTCTGTAGTACTAAACTGAGCATGTTTAAAAAGCCTTAATGGCCTCCATGCAGTGATGAGAGCGCAGGAAACGAGGGAAGGAGTCCTTGGCCATCAGGCTGTAGATCCTCTGCTGTGCTTTGTTGAATGTGTCGGCACACAGAGAGTCCATCGCACTCAGCAGAGCCTCACGGGTCTCAGCGTCCAGGTTGACCTAAAGAGGGAAAAGTTATTTAAGCAAGTTTTGTTCTTCATCAGTTGCTCTTCACTGCTTTGTGTTCCTTTCTACCAACCTCCTGTGGGGCATCGGGGTTGATAAACTGGCTGTAGATGCTGCAGGCCCTGGTCTTTTGCAGTACTAAAGGAGAATCCCTGTATTCCTCACAAGCCAGCCAAAATTCAAGGTTCTCCTCACTGAACTCTGAGCGCAGGAATGCCCGAAAAGCCTGCAAACCACCTGCGAGGGAGAAGAAGAGAAAGTATAGAACAGTTCAGGGGAGAAAACTGCATGCACAAAATCAACTCCAGCCAGAAACAGTATTTAGCCAAAATTTCAACTAAACATCAGAGCTGCTTGGGTAAAAAACTGTTCTAATAAGCCAGTTTGATCTTATAATAAAATGTGCCAGTGGAATCAGCATTGTTAGTCCACCTTAACCACAATTTGAGCACAGAGAGATTTGATATTTTCAGCTTTTTGGGTGTTAGCAAAATGTAAACACTATCAAAAACACTACTTTGTTTAGAAAGAGTTGTTTTCTCTTTTAACCCTTGTGCCACTAGTGCACCATCCATCCACTTCCATTTCTTCTTTTCAGGGTCGCAGGGGGGCTGGAGCCTATCCCAGCTGTCACAGGGCGAGAGGCAGGGTACACCCTGGACAGGTCGCCAGCCTGTCGCAGGGCTGACACAGAGACACGGACAACCATTCACACTCATGCTCTTAGCCAATTAACCTAACCCCAGTAAGTACATGTCTTTGGACTGTGGGAGGAAAACAGAGTGCCCGGAGACGCAGACATGGAAACATGCAAACTCCACAGAGAGCCAAGGTGGAATCCAGATGGTATTCAAACTGGGAGGCAGTAGTGCTAACCACCACCCCACTCTGCTGACTAGTGCACCATGCAGATTTACTTTTGCATATTTCTGTGAAATTACACACCCAAATAATTAAACATTTCCATTTTTACATATAAAGCACATTTCTGCTGAATAACTGGATATTGTGGATAATGATACAGCTATAATGTAAAACCACAAGACTTAGGTTTTTTCAGACCTAAATAGTACAAAATATGCACTTGGCTGCAGGTGCAAATAACTGATTAACAGTTATAAATCTGTAACCATCTTTCTCAGTAAAGATGAGCTAGAATTAACCAGAAAAAGGACAAAATCACCAGGGTTAGTGTCCATAGACGTAAGCTACCAAATCACACAACCAGTCACTCAAAAGCAGAATAACACCAGTCTGTTCCCCATGCTTTATTGTTAAAGTTGTGATTTGACTATAGAAGTGATTGAGAAATAATGTGAAATCTGGCTTACTTTTGCTGTTGAGCAGAGTTTCCAGGTCCTGCAGAATTCTTCCATCCTGAATCCTGAGAAAAGAGGCAGAAACAGTCCAAATGTAGCTTTAGCTCCTCTAATTTACTCTTTATTTGAAATACAGGTTTCAGTGAACTTACTTGTGCTTGTGGTGGGTCTCAGCCAGGTGGCTTAACTTTACCCGCATCTCTTTTGCCCTCAAACACACAGACACAAGAAATCAGATGTAAAACAAACTCAGGGAATTCATGTAAAAAAATAATACCAAAGATAAATACTTACTTCTCCAGACATGAGGAGGGCAGGTTGGAGAGCCCTTTACACATTGAAGTTGCTAATACAAAGTGATCTGCAAAGGAAAATGGACCGAGCTCTATTTGTTAACGCTTGATGAGTTATTCCGAGTCCGTCTCCTGGACTCAAGTGTGCTGCTCTTTATATACAGCAGTCCACCTGTATGCCATCTGATCTGTCAGTCGGCTTTGATTGGAACAGCAGGTGTGGTGATAGAAGCTGAATAGAGATGAAAACTCCTGAATAAGAGGCTGTGTACGTGCTCAAAGGCCAGGTGGGCCTTTCAACGCGAGAAAAAAATATATCACAATAGGAAAATCACATTGAGTGTTTGCATGAGTGGTCAGGGTACACTGGCTGTCTTAAAAGTGTGTCATAAAACAAAACACCGAGCGGCCTCCAGAGTTTTGTCACAGAAGAATAAAGCGATGAGGGAGGAGCAGGTGGACTGGCAAGGTCACTCATCGCTGGAGACAGTCTGAGAAGTGCAGGATGGAGACGATGGTGGACAAGGCGGTGGACTAAATTAAACAAACATCTGGCACTTTACATTGAGGCTTAATTTTTTTGGTTCCACTCTATGTTATTATAACCAAATCAGAGACACACACAGACAAAAACCTTACTGTTGAGCATAACTTTTATGGATCGAATAATAACAGAATATCTGAGTCATCTCATTTTAAAATACTGCTTTTATATTTTAAGCTGTGAGGAAAACCCCAAATTATCTGTACTACTCAGAAAGATCCCCAGCTGTGTTTTGGTTCATTAATGCTCCCGTCTCACCTAGAGAGCTTTCTTGAATGCTACACGATCAATGCAAGTAAGCTTAAAGACTACTTTAGATGAAGTTAAATGCACTGGTGTATTTAAAGAAGAACAGTGTTTGCATTTAATGTGTGAAAGGGACCTTTTACTGCCGTCCACTCACAGATGTATATACTTGGATGTTTGAGCCTCACTGTGGTAAACTATGTATACTCAGGCTGTTTTCACAGTCATCTGCTGGAAGGTGAACATGTCTCCACGCTCACCTTCAAGAGGTGGAGGGAAGGAGCAGGAGTTTGTGACATAACAAGTCTGGAAGCCAATCAGGTGTGATTTGGAAACTTGAAACCGCCAAATACACTGACAATAATGAAGAAGGGAACACCTTGTTCCCAAAAGCTGAACTGCTGAAACCCCTCGATTATTTTTAGGTAATATATCATGTTTAAAAAAAAAACAGAGAGGGGTATGCAAATGAATATTCAGAGTGTTTTCAAAATCTTTAACTAAAACTAGTATAGTCACAATCCAACATGCAAAAATGTTTGAGGCATTAACCTGTTGTGGGTCAGCCTTTAAAAGCAGCTCTTAAAATAGATTTCCTGAAGGAAGAAGGTGTTGTGTAGCAGAATGGTGTCTTTCAGAGAGACACACCACCACTGAGGCGTTTGAAATCAGACAATCGAGCAGACTTTCAGCTTTGATTCATGGGATTGCACAAAAGTGCTGCATTAACTATTTGGGAATTTCAGATTTTTATAGATTTTTATACATATGCAGAAGCTCAAAGGTAACTGGACAAACTAAGAGAACTTTAAACATAAGGACTCATGGACTCAGTATTTATGACTCTGGCCCAGGGGCTCTAGTTGATGTCATGTGAGAAGTAAACGTCATTATCCGTGCGTAAGCAATTAATAATTTCTACACATTAACGCAAATAATTCCCCGCTTGGCTGTGGACACGCACGGATCAGACGCTTCTCCACCAGCAGGCTTCAGCAGCGTGTTTTTCTCGCTTCCTGCTTCCTCAACAAGAGTGTGAGAAATGTGCAAGACGCCTCGCTAGGCACAACAAACACGGAGACCTCCTGAAAGCCGCCGGGTCGGACGGGGAGCTGCTTGTCGAGCCCGGTTTTAGGACACGCTCAGGCTGAGCTGGGACCAGCTGCTTTCCTCTGCATCCACCCGAGTATGGACGGCAGATAAACACACTGTGAGTGCGCGTCAAAATGGTCTCGTAGGTTTTGCAATTAGACCGTAACAGCGTGCGTAACACTGCGAGGACCAAGTGAAAGCGATTGTCAGCGTATAAGGAGCATACATTGCATGTGTGTGTGTGTGTGTGTGTGTGTGCGGATCAACCTGTGAGCTGGACTGTTTCATGGCGTTTACTGCAAATAAGCAGTAACAGTCCCTGAAGGTTGTTGGGAGAAACGCCACCGACCTCGAAACATTTTGTCACTCAGTTTTTAATCGCTGGGTGCCAAAATGTTCCGCTGCATGCATTCATTTTTTTTTTTTTAAATAGGCTAATCGTAGCCTATCAGATTAACAGGGTGGACACAATAGGTTACACAACACAGACTGCGTCCTGTGCTACAAACTCACTAGAATGCACTTTGTGACTCTACTGCAAAGAATAATAACGTGCATATTCACTGCATGTGGTGTTTTATAACAGGGACAGCATGCAATAGCTGCAGTACTCCCAGTGTAACCCTGCCAGATGTGATCTCTCTCTCTGTCATGGCTTTGTAAGCATAAGCTTTAACAATGATATAGAACTTTTTCTTTTTTTTTCTGCTGGAATAATCAGAGACGCAAAGAAGTAAAATTGCCCAGCAAACAATAGAGGGATTTTATTAAAATGTAAAGATTAATATGAATTTATTGTTCCTGCCCTGTTAAAGACAAACTTTCCTGATTTTACTCCTCAAAAACTGCTTACAAGTGAAACTGCGTCGTTTAAAATTTGTGCAAAGCCTCAAGTCTGATTAAATTCACTTAAGAGAAGCATTAGTTAGGTCTGAGGACAAGTTTGAAAAGGACACACAAAAAAAATGTCTGTTTGACGCTGAAAAAAAAAAAAAGAGTTGTGAGTTTAAACATGAAGCTCCCTCCTTATCTCATTTCTGCTCACAGGCGTGTAGTTGGTGGGGAAACAGACTAGCCAGAGCCTCAGTGGCAGCAGGGGTCCTTTCAAGTTTGTTTTTCCTTTGCAAATTTTTATCTTTAAGTAAATTAAATCAATTGTCTGAGTAAATCGGTTTGGTGACTGAACCTTGATCTCTCACAACACACAAATGAAGTCGACCCTGCATACGGCCTTGCTAATGGCGCACATCAATAAAGGATGGAAAGCAAACTGAGGGGAGTCAGCTCTTAGCACAACTACTGGGTTAAGAATGGTTTAGCAATCAGCAGTTGTTAAAGACAGTGAACCAATGACACTATACACTATGTGACACTATATCTACCACAACGAGCCAGCACAACTTACCAGCACGAAGCCTGTAATTTCAGAAACAGCGAGTGAAGCCGCAGCAGGCTGCAAATGATGTGCAAGATGTGCTACAAGCTGAGCTAACATTGTGGCAGCTAAAAGTTATTCCAAGCAATCAAGGCATCAAGTTGTATTCTATGTTGGACCACTGGTTTTCAGCCTGTGTGCAGTGAGGTAGGTGAGGCAATCTGAGGAAGCCAGTGTGTGTCACGCTGATGAAACAGCATTTTAAAGCACCACAGTGACACTGCTTCTTAATTTAAAAAGAAAAGAAAAACTCTTGTAGGAAGTCACTTTTATGGGGATGGATCCATTTCTTTAGCTTTTGATGGTTCTAATGAAACACCATCAAGCAGCACACCGACATATCTAACATCCACATATCTGTGTATACTCACAAGTATTTTCATGAATTACTAAATCCCCCAGCACATAACTGCAACACCACTACACTGCCTTATATGACACATTTAACTTCTATGTCTGATAACTTTGAGAGAACACTAACAGAACATGGCTGTTATATGTCATATTGTTGTACATATCATAAACCTAACTTTATGTCATGCATTTTAACATACTGTTATTCAGCTTAGTCAATCAAGGTATTAAACTTTTAGGTGTCCAGTTTCATAAACACAGTTCCAGTAGTGCAGTGGAGACGTGCAGCAAAGGGCCTTGGGTCGCAGTGAAACGCGCTCTGCTGGATTTAGCCTTGCAGCACATGGTCGCCTGCTCAACAAGTGCCCCTGCCAGACTGATTTTGATCCCTTTCTTTTCAGCTCATAAGTGCAACTTTAGTGACCCTGATCTGATTTTGATCACTGATTAAAGTGTTGTCCATGTGTTCAGCAGCATGCTGTGGTACCGTGCATTAGAAATGTCTGAGGCGGTGACAGATGTAAGGAGTGTTAGGCTTTGGAGACTGAACTGATGCCCCTGTATCCCATCAGCTAACTCTGACTGGTGACCAGTAATGGGACCCCAACGGACTTGGTTCCCTTGGGTGCACTGCCAGGAGAGTGAATCGTCTGGTTCAGACCAGGAGAGGGAGCAGCGCTGGGCTGAACTCTTTGAACAGCTGGACCTCAACAAAGATGGACACATTGACATCTCTGAACTGCGGAGAGGGCTGGGAGACCAGGGGCTTTCCAAAGGCTCCTTGGAGAAGGTAATACCAAAGCATACTGTGATACTGTGCATTAAAAATGTGTTTGGATACTACAAGCATGTATTATTTCATGTTAACCAAATACAGTTCATGAAGATATTAAAAAAGCTCCCAGTGTCAATGTTCTTACAGGTCAGACTGTCTTGGTCTGAAGAAAAGACATAAGAATTTAATATGTAAACATCTTAGACCTCTCAAAGTCACAGAAACATGCCAAAATTAAAGAAGTTACTGAAAAAGTGCTTATATTGTCCACATAAAGTGGTAGGCCACGTAAAATCACAGAGCAGGGTCAGCAAATGCTGAGCCACATAGTGCACAGTTAATGGGTGACCATTCAGAGCTGTGCTGTTATACTTAGTGGAGAAGTCAAACACAACCCTAATTTTGGGTTTTTTTCTTGGATGGTTGATACCTTGATGTGCCACATATTTCCTGCTTTGGGTTCTTCTTCAACTCTCTGCATAAACCTTACGTAGTCTTCCTTGAAGTTGGGATTGTTTTTACACATTTCCCTTTCGGTGCTTGAGCCACACCAGAGCCAAATGCTTATTTTCAGGCATTTGAGGGCATGTTTTAAAGGGGAGGGGCATCTCCAGGTGCCCATCTGTGTTCTGGTGTATTTTTTTCACACTCATCAGTTGCATGAATTGTCATCTTGTGATATCCTCTTTTCCCCAGGATTTGTATCTCTGAAGTCTGACTCGAGTACTATGATGGTGAGGGCTGGTGTCAAGGGTGAAAGTTCCTTGGCAGATAAGCGATGCCACAGGCCTGTCACTTCTGTTGAATTTGCCACGTTTTGTGAACTGCCAACAATGCTCCAGCCTATGTCGGTCTTGACTGCATATCACCTCCTGTGATGACTTGTCATGGTGCCAGTGCCCGAGGGCAGTCATATCCTATCAACAGTCCAACAATACAAACCATTAACTCCAGTATTTCCTGTGCTATTCTGCTTAGATGTTTCCTCAGGAATGTGGGAGTGTTCAATCTGGATGAAGTCTCTGCTATAGGCAGGTAGCAAGTTGATAAAGCCTCACATACCTCTTGAGCATTAGAGCATACACTAAGGTCTCTGTCTCTGGAGTGGTGGTAAAAAATCTGTACTGGCACTATCATGGATGTGATCCCACCATCTCCTCTGTCCATGCAGGAGGAAAACGAGGCTACGCGTTCCTCTGCTTGCATTCTAAGAAATGGTGTGTTTACTGCAGTGGAAGGATAAGGATGGTCTTCATGAAGTGGTATTGGATAAGGTTTTTTTTTACAAACACCAAAAGCTGCTTTACAGCCCTTTGATTGTGACCTCTCTTGAGGCAACCATAGTTTATTCTCAAGTATGAACCCTTGTTCTCCACGGAGTACTTTGTAAACTTCCAAAGTGGCCTTCTCCACAGCCCATGCATGTGACTGGGTTTGAAGACAAGGTGTTTGCTTTCCTTTCTATATTTGAATCATTTGAGCTGTTCCTCATAGCACTCTAGTCTTTCATTACTATGATTGTTTCATCTGATGCTTTCACATTAGCCTTTGGACGTTGATGTCTCTAGGTGTCTTTTCTTCAGTATGCTTTAAGGCGTGCAAGGATGTTACAGGATAGCACGTGACTTCTGCTTCTTGTGCAACAAAATCTGCAAACTCTTTGAAGCTTGGATATTTCTCTGTTTGTCACAACTTCACTGTGACGTAATGATTCCAACGAGAAGTCACCAAATCAGGAAGTTACTGGAGCAATCTTTGATTTTCTTGACAGTCATTTAACACCTGAAGCTCTTTGATGTGTGTTATAGCATTGCTGCAGGCTGTCAGAAAATCACTGAATCATCTCAGTTTAAGTGACTCCCTTGAACCGATTTTTGCCCATTTGTTCATTTTTTCTTTAAATGCATGCTGGATTATAAACAGGTGACTATACTGAGTATTCGGCTGGAGCCGGAGCCTGTTGCAGCTGTCATAGGGTGAGAGGGAGGGTACACCCTGTACAGGTCACTAGCCTGTTGCAGGGCTAACATTACGTAGAATATACACAAAAATCCTTACTGTGTGCACCTCTTGGACCACATGCAGAATAAGTTTGTGTCTTTCCTCTCCAGCTGTGCTAGCTCTGACCCACAATGCCACAGTAGTGCCTTCAGCTAAACTTATGTGACCATTACATTCCTCATCAACTTTACATGGCGGTTTATAGCACTTTTAACAAAAAATGATTTTACAATCACACATTTTTAATCAATGCTACCTTTATCATATTATTTAATACAGTTTTAACCAGTCTCAAAGAATATATTAAGCTAAATACATATTTATTACAGAAACACAGACAACACCTTTATTTAACTGTCTCTGGAACAGTTGGAGTAGCTTTAACTTTTTTTTTAATTTTCCAGAGTGGCTTTGCTTTTTTCAATTTGGCTTTCACTGTTCAATTTTTGTGACACAACTTGAGAAACTCTGAGCATGTATTTCATTGGGAACACTTCACTAACAGACGTGGACCCCCCCCGTCTCATTAAACATTTGCACCAATATTTATTCAGGGTGGTTATAGTGAACATGTCATGTTTAGTTTGGACCCAGATCCAGTCTCAGACAGCGGTTGAAATGCTTTAAGTGTTTATTTACCTGGAAGTGTAGCTGAAAAACTAAAGGAGGGTGGGGCTGGTTCACGGGAGTTCTGTGGAAGAGGATGGAGGGAATTAGTGATGGCACGGACAATGAGTATTTGAGGAATTGGCTGTGGAGAGGATAATCTGTCTTACTTAAGTGAAGTATTGTTGGGCTCAGAGATGGAGCGGCAGAGAAGGTGGCGAGTGGGCAGGCAGGTAAGTGGGTGTGTCCTTTCTGTTGAGTTCCAAGTATGGGTAAGGCTGATGGAAATCCCCTTCCAAATCCGGAGGTCCAAAAACACGGAGGTATAGTCGTTGCATGTATCTGATTACTGGAAAAGACAGAGAGAACAGGGGTTAAAAGGCAGGTGAGAGCAGCCAGAACGAGGTTGACAGACTCTTCACCATGGCGGAGTGGAACAATCTGGCAAAGAGCTCAGGCAACCTCTAGGCCTTAAATACCCATCACTAAGGTACATTAAGTGCAAGTGTGGAAGGGATGAGCCGAACAGTAAACTCCACCCACAGCCAGACTGATACCTGCCCACCGATACACCTCTCCACCTGAGACCACATAACAAAAGAATGAGACAAACAAAACTCACATCAGTGGCCCCGTGACAGAAAATATTGACCAAGTTGGCAACAATTGCTGTATATTTCTTTTATTTAAAGTAGTTTTGCAAGTGTGCAGTGATGCTTTTGATATTTTTTCAGTTAGCTAAAATGTTTTTTTCCACACCTAATTTGAGTTTAGTTGCAGTCAATAATAACTTTGGCCCTCAGCTGGCCTATCATCTCTACAACAGACCACAGCGGAGAGAGAATATATCCACCAAAATCATACCGCAGGTTTCTTCTTGGGTTTGATTATTTGTGTTTTTTTTTGTATATCAAAGTCAAAGTGTGTAGTTTATTTCTACCATTTTGCTCTACCATTGGCAGGGCCATTTTTTTACTCAGTCCTATGGTTTAACTTGGGTGTTTATGTTTGTGTGTGCGAAGCGTCTAAAGAGTTTTCCTTCTCTATTTATGTAAAACAGCACCCATTAATCTTTGGTCTTCTCTTTACATTAAAAATCTCTCCACGTCTCCTTTTACCTCCTTGAGCCATCTTATCTGCACCCTCACTGTTTATCCACCATGGATTTGTATTGTGAACACACACAGGCTGTCGCTCTCCTCTGAGTCTGCCTTTCACTATTTGTTTTGTTAAAAAGAGTCTGGGCGCTCGTCAATTCTTCTCGTTCTGCTTCCTCTTCTCTCTTTCTTGTTGTGTGAAAATTGTAAGCGGAGACTTGCTGCTCTTTGTGAATTAAAAAGTCTCCAGGCATAACATGATTTCTTTTAGAGTTTATGTTCTGTGTGTGTGTGTGTGTGTGTGTGTGTCTTTGCACATGTGTAAAGGGTAGTGCGATGCTATTTTGGTCGAAGGAGCAGGACTTTGTAAGCTGAGAAAAGTAACCTTTTGCTCTGTCATACATTTGAACTCTCTTTATGTATAGATAATTGGTCAAAGTTTTTTTCTGTAGTATTTCTTAGTGCTTCTGTGTAATTCCCTTTTAACCGTTATTTTTTAAAACTGTGTTTTCTTCGGCTCCTGTTTTTCAGAATATTTCTGTGATTCATATCGTTATTGTTATGACCCAACTCATAAGCAACTACATGAATTGGAGACTGACAACAGAGTTTTAGAAACGTGGATTTTAAATTATTAAATAATCTAAGTTAAAAACAGCAGCCACGAGAGCATAACAAGGTCTAGGAAAAAGTGGTGTCCTCTCCAAGCTGACCTCAGACATCACATTCAGGCATAGATCAGCAGTTAAGCTGAGACAATACTCGTAGACTCGAGCGCTCCAACTGCAAGGAGAGTATGTGTTGCAGAGCGGCGTAACAGTCATCCAAGCCTTTTGATTAAAGGAAATCTATTGTGCTCTTCCTTCTTTCTTTAATATATACCTTTACAATGGTGGATCCTCATGTTACACATTTTCAGAATTTCAAGTAATAAAATCAGCATATGTACATGTAAAACACTGGCTACTTTAAATGCTCCGCCCACCTTTTCTCTTTATGAGGGGCAGCCAATCAGAAAGATGACTTAAATGGGGAGGGGATAAAAACGGCTTGTTTGAGACAGGATAAAGTAAGGGGCTGCACTGAGGTATGCAGCATGTGAAAACCCAGCTAAAGTCCCAAATTTTCATTTGAATTTTTTTTTTACTATTCCTAAAATTTCAAAACTTCTAGATTAATTTGCAAAAGCAGATTTATTTGTCTATCTTTTTTTAAAAAATCAATTATTGTAGTTTAGTAACAAAGCAAAGAGATAAATACTTGTAGCATGTTTGTAAATGATTAAACTTCTGATTAAAAACTCCATTAGGTGTGTATGGGGCTGTGCTGTGCAGGGATTTCCCCACATAGTCAAGAAAATTGATGGATGAGGATTCGGTGCAAAACAGTGCATTGTTTTCTGCAGTTTATGTTCAATAACTTACATTTTTTAGACATAGTTTTGAGAGATATTTGCTGACAGTGACGTTAGGATAACAAAAACAAGTCTGTTCTTGATTATGTCATTGCGCGACTGTTTTTGTGTGCAGCCGGGATTCTCAGTCTGCATCTTTGGCCACATTTTCCTGTGCTGCATCACAAATAAAGATGATTTTGAACTGTGAATCATGCAAAGCTACTCCAGTAGAGTCAATGAATAAAATATTCAGTCAGAAATAAACATAATAGTGCCCCTTGTAGTGAATATCTTAAAAATTATACTGTACACACATTAAATGAACTAAATCTTCAGAATAAATGAAACAACCACCACAAAGGCAGAATTATTAGCTGGATGTCGATGTCAGAATAATAGTTTTAGTTTATAAAACATCATGACTAAACCCTTAATACATATTTCCTTGACTGCACAATACCTATCAGCCATATTTGTCCAACAGATGGCAAAGTTTATTTAAAGTCTCAAATCTCTGGTCTGCTGGAGTCGTTCAAGGTCACCTGAGTTCTATGTGTTCTGATAAGCTGAAGCAGCCTGTACAAAACTACAAACACATTGTCTTTGTAGTAATGTGCAGATGGGCTAAAATCCACTTTTTTCCCCTCATATATTTCAGATCTAAGGACCAAGTAGTGCTATGTAATATAAAGCATTTGTTACACTTGTTTAAACCTAACGTTTGACTTGTTTTTTGACTTGTGTTGCTTGTGCTTGCTGTCAGATCGTGGAGGCCGGGGACACCAACCGTGATGGAGTGCTGGACTTTGAAGAGTTCAGCCAGTATCTCCGCAGCCACGAAAAACAGCTAAAAGTCATGTTTCGCAGCCTGGACGATAACAATGACGGTCTGTATCAGGTCGCAAAACAATAGTTTTTGCCTTTTTCTCACTTGTCCCTCACTTAACCCATGTGACTTGTGGATATTTGCAGGTCAGATAGACGCATCAGAGATTCAGGTCTGTCTTCGCAACATTGGTGTGAATATTAGCCTGGAGGATGCCAACAGGATTTTGTTAAGGTCTGTTATCAATGCACATCACATTAACATTTTCCACTGACTATGCCCTATAACGAAACTGGGTGTAGCTTAATTTTTGTTGCATCTAATTTGATAGATTAGAGAATTTTTAGAAGATGTTCAGTAGCCTCGGTGTGACTGACCCTTTGTCAAAGGGTTGTTAGTCACTCTCCAAGCTAGAGGTTTGGTTTTGTGGAAGTAATAATGTCAGTCCTTGTTGCACTCAAATCTCACCATGGGCTGATGATGGGGAACAGGGTTATGTAGTATCTACAGCCAGTCGTGTCTTATCCATAAAGCCTCAATTTAATAATTTTGGCCTGATATTTGAAGAACTTCTACTGATTGAATCAGCGTAATTAAAAAATGACTTTAGCTTCAGGAGGCATAGAATATTAAAACATGACTGGAATATTCACAGCTCTCTACCCTGAAAAAAGTCTTTGTTACCTTGATGCAGTTATTCAGTTCTGTTCAGTTTTATTTATATAGCGCCAAATTACAACAAACAGTCGCCTCAAAGCACTTTATATTGTAAGGTTAAATACCCTAAAATAATTATTCTTATTAAAAGGGAGTTTTTTCCTTCCCACTGTCGCCAAGTGCTTGCTCATAGGGGTCATTTTGACTGTTAGGTTTTCTCTGTAATTATCGTAAGGTCTTTACCTACAATACAAAGTGCCTTGAGGCGACTGTTTGTTGTGATTTGGCGCTATACAAATAAAATTGAATTAAATTGGTGTGGTGTCTGAAAAAGGTTTACATCCCCCACCCCAGATTTTTTTTAGAAATGATTTATAATTAAAAAAAAAAAAATTAAACTATATTTATTCACATCTATGATACTGATTGAACTTTAGTTTCAGTCCAAATTTTTCTGCTAGTCAGCCAAACACCCACCTGCAGTGAATCTGCACTCCACCAGGGGGTGCCCCAAAGTTTTATAAGCTGCTCAAATTGGTCTCTGTTTATGATGAGACACACATTTTTTAGTGGAAGTTAAATAACATTTTGCTATTTGGTGAGTTTATAAAGCAACATGTGAAGAGAAAATCAATGGCCCTGCCTCTTCTAATTAAGTGTAAAGCATAGACTGTATATAAAAGATAAAAATGAAGGAAGTGGCAGACGTGTCTTCAACCTGCAGTCATTCTAATGGCCGGCAGGGGGTGAATGCTCTTGTTGCTAAAAGATGTCTGACTCTAGAAATCTATGAGAAAACAACTCTGGCTCTCTTGCTCTATAATCTCAGACAACATTTTCCTGGTGATTTTATGTTCTCAGTTTGATTTAATACACCATTATGTGCACTGGGTGGCATGGTGGTGCAGTGGTTGGTTCCACCTCTCATCCTGCATGTCCAGTTTCAAAACAACAAGAGGGAGATTCTCAGCTCAGAGTTTCATGTCAGCACTTCGCTAAACAGAGGGTGATGTCACGGTGGCTTTGTCCATCTTTTATGTACAGGTGTGTACCATAAGGATTCTACTTTTGGCGAATTTTATGACCTTTTCATATATGTGTTTCCGCAGTATAAACAGGGATGGCACAATGACCATTGACTGGGATGAGTGGCGAGACCACTTCCTGTTTAACCCTATCACTAACATGGAGGAAGTGGCACGCTTCTGGAAACGCTCATTGGTAAAGTTCCACACAAAATTACTCATACATTGCATAATGATTTTGACTGCATTTTTAATCTCTAAATTATTTAGAGTGCTGTTCAAAGCATCTCAAATGGAGTACCACCAGTTTTCCATTGTACATACAATAGAAAAAGAAATGAAAAATAAGAATATTTAAATGTACCTTTCACTAAAAAATATTTATTATTGTTTTGCCCCACTCCTTGTTACTTTTTTGTTTTGTTTTTGTTTTTACATATTTTCTAACCTTCATGGCTTCAGTAGATAGTGGACATCGGTGAGCAGCTCACAGTACCAGATGAATTTTCAGAAGAAGAGAAGCAGTCTGGGTTTGTGTGGAGGCAGCTGTTGGCTGGAGCCATGGCTGGATCTGTATCCCGGACTGGAACAGCCCCATTAGACCGCCTCAAAGTCTTCCGACAGGTCAGTCTGATGCCGATATACCTTATCTCTCTGATCAGCCTGAACTCAGTGATCGTCCATCCTGTTTTTGTATGGAAGTCTTTTTTTTTTTTATCTCTGATGTTTTAGTGATAACATTCTTGGTTTACTCTGGCAGGTACATGGCTCCACAGATTTTAAAGGGAATGTGTTAAGCAATTTTCAGACGATGGTGAAAGAGGGAGGAATTTGGTCTCTGTGGAGGGGAAATGGAATCAATGTCCTAAAAATCGCTCCAGAGACTGCTATCAAGTTTGCGGCTTATGAACAGGTAGAGAAAACTATGAACGTCCACTCATCATCTTATCCTCCTTACTGTATCTTTCGAGCATTTTCCATGATTCATCATTCTCTTTTCAGTATTTATGAGATTATTATTTTCCAGTCATTTGTCCAAACACTTAGATCTCAGCTTTTTGAGGAATAAGCATATGCTCTTATTTTAAAATAGATGGCCTCTTGTCCAGCGGCACCCAATTAGGTCAGCATATTTGGGGAGAAAGAAACAGATGCTGGACTTTTTTTCCAGCTATTATTTGTCTGCTGGTTGCATGGCAACAAGGCTGTGGGAAGTCATGGTGTTTTTAACCTTTTGTGGTACAGATTGAATCAATCAAGATTTAACTGTTAAATAATGAGCTTTGGTGGTGCTACGAGGCACATTTCTTTCCCCCGCTGCTGCTTTTTATTCTGGCTCTAAATTGATATCCTATAGTGTGTTGTTTTGTTTTTTTATTAAATAAGCATGTCACCCGAAATGTTAACTTCCATTAATTACACACAATAAATGATTTACCAGTTTTGCAAAGACCAGATGGCTTTATATTTTAAGGTGTCCAGCTGTCTTAAACCAGAAGGAAAAGTGTGAGGATTTCAGTGAAGATTGATGAGCAAACTGATGGGTTTCTTTGATTTAAGACAGTAGTGCTTTGCTGAGGTGACAGTAGCTGCATCACCTGTTTTGTTTAAACAGACAGTTGATAATGTAGGTGGTTTTTTTGGCCGCAAAAGAAAGGAAACCACTTGGAAGCGCTATTTTTATAGAGTATTATGCAACAACTTTACTGGTCTGTAAGCTAGGATCCATGAGCTAAAAGACTGTGGAGATTCCAGGATTAGATTAATAACTTTTATTGCCTAGATTTAAGGCTAATTTAGTTGTTCCAGCATCCAGTTTTCTGGGGAAAGCTGCTGATAGCTACCAGTCTGACAACTGTTTTGGTTTCATGACTCAAGCCTTGAATTTCCTGGCACATGTCGTACCCGCGGCACATAGTGACATCTTAAAATCAGGGCTTGCATCAAACAGGTGTAAAAGCTGACGGTGTCGTTGTCCTTTATTGTGGGATCACATTTACTTTATAATAAGTTTACAAAAATGTGCCCATTGCCAAAATAATTTGTCCTTCTTCTGCAGTTGTACAACTATCTGACATTTTTAACTTAAATTTTTGTTTTTCTACACCTCTGCATAGATCAAGAACGTGATGCGTGGCGGTAATGAAACAAAAACTTTAAAGGTGCATGAGCGATTCGTTGCTGGTTCTTTGGCTGGAGCAACAGCTCAGACAGCCATCTATCCAATGGAGGTAATAGATACATAAAAATATTTATAGAGCATTCAGAAAACGCGCTTTCCGGACTTCATGAAAGTGAACAATTTCTTTCCCCTTTCTGTTTCTCGCTGTTTCTTTTCATCTCTCTTTCTTTGCCTCAGGTGTTGAAGACCCGTCTCACACTGAGAAAAACAGGTCAATACTCAGGAATAGCAGACTGTGCCAAGCAGATCCTACAGAGAGAAGGCATTGCGGCCTTCTACAAAGGCTATGTACCTAACTTGCTGGGTATTATCCCTTACGCTGGCATCGATCTGGCTGTCTATGAGGTCAGAGAGTCATGAAAACACACAGCTCTCACTGAGTTTTTCTCAGCGTTGACCTTCTTTTGGTGCCTTTTATTCAACAGACTCTGAAGTTTGCTTGGCTGAACAGGAACAGAGGTTTAGTGGACCCAGGGGTCACGGTGCTGGTAGGATGTGGGGCTGTGTCCAGCACTTGTGGACAGCTGGCAAGTTACCCTTTGGCGCTGATCCGCACCCGAATGCAGGCACAAGGTGAGTACTCACAGTTACAAATGATAAATTAAGTGTATGATGTGACCTGCACATATAACACCTTGCGGAATGACATGTGTCCAGCTCCATCAGATAAACAGTGTTAAAAATATTTTGGTGTAGCTCATTCCTTTTCTCTCCCAATTCACAGCTTCGATGAAAGGAGCCCCTAAACTCTCAATGCTGGCCTTGCTTCGCAACATTTTAACCCAGGAGGGTGTTACTGGACTTTATCGAGGAATTTCTCCCAACCTGCTCAAAGTCATCCCCGCTGTGAGCGTGTCCTATGTCGTCTATGAATACACAAGAATATTCCTGGGAGTGGACATAGAGGGTAGGAGAGGAGGAAAAGGGAAGGGCTAGCAAAAGGAGAAAATGTGGCGCTTTTTACCTGCAAGCTGTTGAAGTGCATGGAAAGACTGGCTATGACTGTGGATTGTACAAGAAACTGCAAGTCTTGAAATTTGAAGATGAGGATTAGAGAAAATCAACAAGTATACTGTATGTTATATATACAGTAATCTCTTGAAATCCTGACATTTAGATGACAATATCTGAACTGGCAGCTGCTGGAAGCTTTTCAGGTGTGATATATTGCTTTGCAATGCATGCCAGCATGTGTCTGACAGCTAACAAACTGACATCTTCCTGCTGCAGTGACCTGGACAGATGAAGATTTGCATGAACTTGACTGAGAACAGGTAAAAGGTGTAGCCAATCTTGGAAACCGTGTTATATTTCTAAAACATTATTTTTTTTCTTCCAGGTGGTACTTAGAGATGATGGAGAGTTGATCCAATTTCCTGATTTGTAAGTGAGAGGAATGATTGGTTACACTCTAACCAATTTTCTCTGAGTGGAGGGACTTAAAAGGTCCCTCAACCCTACATATTTTATATGTAAGGGGTCTGATCCCCATGTGGAAACTCTTTAAGACACATCACTGATTGGCTGGAGTGTCAGGGAACCTAAGTTAAGAAGTATCCAACTGTTCTCTTATGTGTCAAGGCTCTTGCGCCACCCTTTTCCATATGTACTGGGATGCTGTAAGAAACACTGAAAAGAAACCAAGCAAATGTAGCAGATGATTTCTAGTGAGACGACAAAGTGTTCACCTGTGGACTCACCTACAGTGTGTACTCATCATGTCAAGGACATGCCCATGATCTGCAAATAAGTACATGATCCTGCTGAGGCTTACCTGTGAACCATTAAGGCCCGTTGCAAATGTGAGGAAAGCTACTCAGCTATCATGAGAAAAAAACCCATCATGTGACTCATGGTCCTGAAAACATGGTATTTTCTAAGGCCATGTCCTGCAACAGAGTCCAGTGTGTGTTAATCAGTTCATTCACGGAACAGAATGTGGTAAAAGTGGACAGTTTTGTCTAAAACGTCTGCTGCACAAATCTCTGTGATGGACACACGCTGCTATCAAGCCCATCAAGTGCGAGGACCTCATATCAAAAAGCATGCACTCTGCAGGTGCTGGCCTGCCTGTTCAAATGCATGCTATATCACCTCAACAATCCAGTGAGACAGGCTTGTTTAAGTGACAGGTTTCCTCAGGCAGTTTGGTCTGTTACAGACAAATAATTCACCTTTTGATCTCTGAGCACGAGTCTGAAAAATGAGACCTTAGGGTGAAATGCAGAATTTGGATGTCATACCATTCCTGCGTAACCTGGCAGCCAGAAGCAGCACTCCTTGAGTACTGAAAGGCGTGAAGTCCTCTCACTCTTTTTGCTGACACCACAGCCAGCATGCAAAACTCAGAGTAGTCATTTCAGCGCCATTGTTTTTAAGGGCTCAAATGGCTCATGCTGCAGAACTATTAGCACCACCTCCAGATCTCAAGGAGGGACAGCCTATAATTTTTGGCAGAGCGTAACACTATAAGCATTTTTGGTCAGCTGGGCAATAGAGATGCAATAACCAATCACTAGTTTATGAGGACCAGTAAGGGCTGTTTTTATATGTACAATCATTCCCCTCAAAACTAAGGGGGGAATTTTCTTCCACCAACATATCCAGTAGAAGTTGGACATGTGGCTGGGCAGATGAGGGCACCCACCTGTCTCACACTGAACTTGAAATACTCTAATTTTAGTGATACACTATCCTGGTTGATGAGTTGTAGCAACAACCTGGGGCAAACCTGAGATACAGACCCAAGGGCTACTAGGATGAGGCTCATTCCACCTGATCTCTTTGCAGAAGGATGTAGAGGAGGGTAAAGGGTAGAAGGCAATATAAAAGCCCTCAAGGCCAAAGATGTGCCATTGAGGTGTCTGATTACAGAACTCAGCAACACAAAGCTTAAGCCCCTTAGGTCGCCTGCGTCCTCTAAAGCTGGCTGGACTGGTGTATCCTGTAGTGTCTTTAGGACACGTTCTTCACAGCCTTGGTGGACCATTCTTGACATTTGCTCGTGAGCAGGCCTCGTGAACCTGCTGTAGCATCAGGTTTCGCCCTGGCTTGAATATAGCAGATGGTACCAAAGCCTTGAATAGACAGGCCTGTCTTCATCTCTCTTCTTACCAGGTAAGTGAAAACTTATGTTAATCATACGTACACACGATGCACAAACACACTCAGTGCAAGATGAACACATCTTGTGCTGAGTGTGCAATGGACTCCATGGAAATCAAGAAGACACCTACACATTGCACTTATGCAGCGGAGTTGCCAATCAGTGTGTGGCCACTGCAGGTGATGTGTCTTGAACAGCAGGCACATTAGCTGGGCTGTGGGGATCAGTCCTTGTACATTTGAATATGTAGGGTAGAGATACAGTCCTGACTTGTCTTATAAAAGGGCCACAAACTATAAAGTAAAAGCAACAGCTTTAATTCCCCCCCCCCTGAACTTTAGACCTTAAATTATATTGTGAACAAAAGTGAAATGGGGGATGGTGAAAACAGGAGGAGATGCACTCTATCATGCCTTCCCTGAAGAGTTACTGCTGAGTGAAGCACACCCAAAGACTTCATGTTTTACAGGAGATGAACTGCCAAAGCAATATCAAGACGCACAGATTGTTGTGATAACCTCTTCGGACAAATGCTCATGGGTCACATCAGTGTTTGACTGCTTTCTTACTACATGGGCCTGTGCCATATGCAGTATTTTCATAAACACTATGCTAAGACTTATCTTTGTCTGTATCATGACACAATAATAGGATTTAATGCCAGTGAATGTGTATGAATGAAAATGAAAAATAAAATGAAAGCACTGAACTAAATCAACTTTTATTTTTATTTTATTATTATTTTCTTGGATTTGGTGACTGTGCATCAACAGATGAAATTCATAGTTACTGTTACGCTCCTACAAAACCCCAGTTTGTTAGTTTCTTTCTGCTATACAGTAATTATGCAATTAAATTCATCTTTATTGAATGAAACATTGATCTATGTGTATAGTTTGTTCTTGGTGACCAAGAAAGAAGCCCCTGCTCCAAATTCAACACCTTCATGCTTGACTGAAAATTGCGCTGCCCACATGGACAAGCCAAATGCATTTTGGAGAAATGTTTTTGGACCAGATGAGACAAAGAACATTTCTCCAAAATGCATTTGGAGAAATGTTCTTTGTCTCATCTGGCCCAAAAACATTTC
>VUQK01004785.1:3780-18565 GCA_015106715.1 Bujurquina vittata | reverse complement strand
CTCAGACCGCTAGCTTACTTGTGGTTCCTAGGATACTTCAGAGTAGAATAGGAGGGAGAGCCTTCAACTTTCAGGCCCCTCTTCTGGGGAACCAGCTCCCAATTTTGATTTGGGAGACAGACACCCTCTCTATTTTTAAGATTAGGCTTATATTAAGCTTATAGTTAATTCTGGATCAGGTGAGCCTGAAGCATTCCTTATTTATGCTGCAATAGGCCTAGGCTGCTGGGGAGTGCTCATGATGCACTGAGTGTTTCTTCTTCTTCACGTCTTTTTACTCTGTTTATACCCCACTCTGCATTTAATCATTTATTATTATTAACCTCTGGCTCTCTTCCACAGCATGCCTTTTGTCCTGTCTCTCCCCTCAGCCCCAATCGGTCACGGCAGATCACTGCCCCTCCCTGAGGCTGGTTCTGCCAGAGGTTTCTTCCTGTTAAAAGGAAGTTTTTCCTTCCCTCTGTTGCCAAATGCTTGTTCATACGGAGGTTGTTCTGATTGTTGGGTTTTCTGTGTAATTATTGTAGGGTCTTACCTACCTATACCTTACAGTATAAAGTGCCTTGAGGTGACTATTCTGATTTGGCGCTATATAAATAAAATTGGATTGAATTGAATCAATTCAAAGATCCACACCTCTAGGATATACAGCAAGGACACCGGAATGTTGGTCAGACTAGAGAAGTGTAGTTGGATGGTAACAAAGAGAGGGAAGGTAGTCAGAATTAAGGTGATTGCACTATCAGAAGGGAACATTAGCATTAGCATTATTAGGATAGCTACAAGTACCTTAAAATCCCACAAGCAAATGGGAACCCTGATGGGGCCACTAGGAAAGTTGCAGCTGCCAAATACCTGAAGAGAGTAAGGCAAGTCCTGAGGAGTCAGCTGAATGGAAAGAGCAAGTTCCAGGCAATCAACATCTATGCCGGGCTCGTCATCAGATACCCTGATGGGATAACAACCTGGTCAAGGGAGGAAATAGATATAAGATAAGAAAGCTCCTCACAATGCATTGAGGGTTTCACTCAAAATCAAGTGCTGGCACTGTACACTAAACAAAAGGAATCAGGACTAGTGAGTGCCAGAACCACTATCCAGGATGAAGCAATAAAGATCCATGAGTACATCACGAAGATGGCCACAACTGATCACACGAGTGACTACCTCAGGCAGCAGAAAACTGAAGAGGTGCAAGCACAGTAACAATCATGGAAGGATAGGCCCCTGCACAGCATGTACCACTTGCAGGTAGAAAAAGTGGCTGAAAAATCCTACCAATGACTGGACAAAGCTGGATTGAAACACATCACAGAGGCTCTAATCAAGACAGCACAGGAACAATATGAAGCACCAATATGAAGCATCAAGTGATAGCAGCACCAGGAAAAAGAAACACAAAAAGTTCAAGAAATACCAAGGGCTGAGCGAAGAGCTAGAAAGGACGTGGAAGGTGAATGTAACAGTGGTCCAGGAACGACCTCCGAGATCTCTGTCCAGAAGAGCGTAGTCCTGGGAACAGCTAAGATACTGCACATGTAGTGATATTTTTTATGGAGCCATTTACCACAAATTACCATAAATTTTCTTTCACCCAAAACATTTTCCCCAAAACAACACATGCCAAAAGTGGTCTGACTTGATCACCAGTGTTTTGCTTCTGCAGATCACCATGCTTTCATGGCTGTGTATTCTCTTTCACCACTTGATCCCCTAAATTCTAACTTGAAATATTTAATTACTGAAATAAAATCCATTATTTGTGTAAACTCGGGAGTGGGTTTTATGTAATTTTGCACCCACAGGCTGGGTCATAACATGAATGAGGGCATGATCAGATCTTTTAGACTCAACATTGACCCTCAAAGTTTTCCTGAAAATAAACCTTATATGTAAGTGAAGTTATATATCACTTTGTGCAGCCTGTTTCTGTTATTGAAAAAAGAACACATAAATAAAGCCAAACTACCATAGCACGGCATAAGATAAGATAGCCAAAATCGAAACGAGCTGCAATAAAAACAGTTTAAAAACATTTATGGAGGATGCTGCTTCTGTGTAATTTGTAGCCTGTTTTAAAGACTCACTATGCTTCGAGTGTCTGATTGTCAAACACCCTCTGAAACCCCTCCCCCACATCTTTCTGATGTCAGAAGCCTGGGGGGTTGCAACGCACCATTTTTGCCACACTCTGAAATTGACAATCCGACAGGTTCTCACCTTACACAGTGATATTCCAGCTGTGTGGAGGTGAGAAGGTAAAACTCCTTTTCGAGCATTCCTGGGCCTTTAACAGCAGGCAGGTCTGCATTCAGCACCTTGATGAGGTTTACTCCAGTTGGATCAACTGAGACGATGAAAATGTCCTGAAATCTTGTGTCACATTTACTGTTCAGCCTGACAGGTGGGGGAAAATTTCCATCTCCCAGAGATAATCGTAATAAAGTGTGAAGATTGTTCTGCTGGTTCAAATATAGCGTCTCCCTGGAATAATTGCAAATGCTTACGAGACATCCAAAGAATTTCAGCATATCTTGCGCACAAATTTAATCAGAACTTATTGGAGAAATCGGGTAATGAAGGAAAATGAGCCATATCTGATGTAGGATCAATTTATTTGCTTCGCGTATTATCTCTGTCTGCTCAGCCACTTGTCAGTACTGTACTGCATTGGAATTTTACTTGGTGAATTTTCTTTCATATTACTTTCTGACAAAACAGGACAATGTTCACCTTCAAAAGGACAGCAGCAGCCTCGTAATATCTTAATATCTGAATATGTATTTTTTTTATATTTACTCCTCCTCCTCCTTTTGAAAATGTTCTTTTTACAAAATATTGGTTTAGGGTATGGTTAATGTGGTCATCACTAGTCATGACTAAGACCACACAGGGTTAATATCCATACCTTTTTGCCTATTTGGAATATTTGAATTTAAACATATTTAACAAAAGAAAAATGACCAATTTAGTATTTGGATTTTAAAAAACTAAACTCTAATCCTAACCCTTGACAGGTTGCCACTGCCTTGTGGATGTTTAAAGGTAACTGAGATACTGGATACTTTCTGTGTAGAACACAGTTATTTATTTATTTACTTGTTTATTTATGTCGTAGTGTTATGTGTAACAGCACGGATGCCTCCCAGGACTCATCTCTTCTATTTTAAGCCATACAGAAGAGCCCCTATAGAAGAGCGTGGCAGCTCCCACTCTGTGTCTCCGCGCTGAACCCAAGCTTGTATTTGACATCACACAGGTGGAGACAGACACACAGCTAGTGTATGTCAGGCAGCACTGCTTTGTAGATTATCATGTCGGCAAGTTCAGAGCATTTCTGCAAGCCTATAAAACCTAAGCTACAGTAATATAGCTTATGGTTTGAATGTGACGCGATTTGTTCCACAAACCATAACAGAAGGATAAGCTGCAGGATTCAATCTGACAACGAGGCTATAGGGTTGATATTTTACTATCAAGGGCACATTGCACCATCGCTGGAGGAGTTTAAATTCTTGTATCTCTATTCCCCAGCATGCTAACTGCAGAGCTCAAACGCAAGTCACTGATTTCTCTCATGGAGCTCAATGCAATGCAACCGGGGATACATGCAACTGAAGAAAGAAACCTTCAGCAACCTGAGTTGGCAAAGAACTGTAGAATGTCAAGTTGTTCATTTTTACAGCAGAGCAGCATAAAGAAAGGTGCTGCTAACAATAAAAAAAAATAGCAAACATAATTTGTAGACATATTATTTAAAAAAAACATATAACTGAATAAAAAGAAGTGTCTTATTTTTGCTCGGTGTACAACACTTAACAATATTGAAAACTGGGCACATGAACTATTTATTGACAAAAATGAACAATGTGTTTTAGATATCTGAATTTACTGGGATCTGTAGTAATTTAGAAGTTGTGGTAAACTGTTTGATTTACCATCATGAGCTCTAACCCAAACAGGAATTTGACAGGGAGGTCTATGAGTATGTCAGACATGTAGGAGGCTCCAGATTAGACCCAGAACACACCAGTGATAATGTATCTCATCTAGTCTGGGAGCACCTTAAATGTGTTTGCTGGGGACATGTGCTGTCTTCTATGTCTGCCTCCACTGGCTACTGATCTTCTGATTGTAATCAGTTTAACCGCTTTAAGCGCTTGTTTATTGTTTGACATTTCCACCTGAAATAAACACTTCCCAAATTCAGTAAATAACAGCTCCACAAACTGTAAGCCAAAATGAACAACCTTGGCCTTTATAGATAAGAGACACTTGGCGGGATTCTGAAATACAATAAATCTTCTTATCCTCACCACCAGTCCAGAGGGAGATTTGAAACACTGCAAAAAGCCTTATAACAATGAATGAATTGCACTGGTATTATTTTTCCCTTCTAAAAACAGCTCAACTGCAACTCCACCCAATTTGATGCAACAGAATAGAAGCTGAAAAATGTTACAGTACATTAATTTTAGTTCTATTAGTAGTAGGTAGCCAGTTCAGTGAAAGAACCATGCTAAGCAACCTTCGAAAAATGGGTCAGGTTCAAATTTTTTATTAAATGCAGCCTGGTTGTGGAGCCTCCAGGGTGGGAGCTTTTAAAAGACAAACCCATAACTCCATATGGAGGCTTCAGTCAGAATAAAGAGGCATGATTCAAATTTCATAAATTGATCCATGTAAATTGAAAACTGAATAAAAAATATTAACCTTGTAAATGTTTTACCCAAATCTGTGCTTTCCCTGTACATGCCCCAAGTCTTAGCTTAAATGTGTGGAGACGTACATTTGAATCCGCAGACACAAGAGGGCCCCTGAGGAAACCAAATGCATGAAGCATGCATTTTTGGTGCATGCCAAGTGTTTCTAATTAACTGCCACATGTAAACACCAGACCATATTAAATCCTACGTATGATGTGAAATCTTCAATCAGAATGAATTGATCAGAATGAAGAGTCGTGTGCATGTGACTGACAGACTGTAGATAAAAGGTGAATGCAATTCTGGTTCAATGCAAAACTGCCCAATACCCCCCGCTATCTAACAGCCAGCATGAGGCCCTCCGCTAGTTGCAAAAAATCCAGTTGAATAGAAGTCAATGGGAAAGTGTCCCTTGGTCTCAGTCAACATTTTCCTGGTGTGAATGGTATGCTTTAGGACGGGCCTATCTTTTTATCAACAAGCCACTACTGTATGACCTTGCAGTGTCCTTCGTCTTCTGAGTAAGCGCCAACCCTCACTCATAATATCGGATTTAAAAATACCAAGACGGTGATGCCAAAAAAAAAAAAAATGCTTAGCTTGAGCAATCAAGACAGGACTTTATTAAACAATAGATAATATCAGGAATTGCATGCAGTCTATGATATATATACTTTTTCTTTTTTTAACTGTTTGACAGCTGCTTTTCTTGTTGTGATCACTGCTGCTTATTACTGGGATATAGAACTACTAATATCTGCTGAAAATATGTTTATAACTGAAATTTCTTTACTTGCAATTTATAGTGTTTCTGAATGTTTTGTCAAAGGTTCAGCTGCAAATAGAAATGTTTCTTTGCTGCATTTACTGAAGATCTTGTCTTCATTTCAGCACACAATAACTGAAGCTTCCATCATCATGCGCTGTTGATGTGGGCAAGGGAGGACATCTTCACAGACAGAGGCTATAGTTAAAGCTAGAGAGCTACCCAGCCATTCACGCCCAGCATCTCTTTATGGTCGCTTTACCACAGTCTGTCTGGGCAAAAGGGTTTAGGCCTATGTCTTTTCCTCTTTTGTCTGCTCTCCTGGGGGACATGAATGGGAGGTTGGGGCCCGAACAAAAGGCAGATCATGGGTCTACTGGGGGGGACAAATGAGCTTAGTTTGGGTAATGGCAGCCAAAAGGAAAGGGAGGTCTGCAGAAGTATTGAGGCTCACCTAGGACCGGAACGGGAGGGGAGATGAGTTCTCCAGGATGAACAGCTGAGATCCTCCTTCCCACACTGCGTATACTTAGTCACTATCTGACGACAATAACAGGGCCCATACTGTCTACAGGGCAGAGGAAGGGAGCAAATCGGTGAAAAGGAGTGAAAAGAAAGACCAGCTGATTGCATGTTTCTCCATGGCAACTCTTAGTCCTGATCAGAGATGTAGTTCTCATAAAAAGGAGGGTGAACTCTGACCCATAGCTGGTGATCATCGTGACACACTTAAAACACCCGTATATCATTATGTTCAATTCAAAACAATGCCATTACAGACAAGAGTTTATATTAACACAACAAACAAGAAAGAGGGAAAACTCATTTCAGATGTGCTTAAGGCTTTAAAGCATTTTAATGTATGTTTTTTGCTTTCTGTATTTTAGGATGTCTGCTATGTTGCTGTATTTTCCTTCGCCAGTACAACCTGTAAGCAGCCAGACCCCCTTTTTCCTGGGATCAAGACCTTTTTGTTCGAAGGAGATTGAGCCGAGATTTTTCTAAATGTCACCTTATCACAAATGCCATTTAAATTCCATCCTCCTATCCACCTTTACTGCTTCACACTTTCTTTCTTTTTTTGTTAAAAAAAAACAAAAAACATTCCTGCTTCCCCCCATATCCACACTCCGCACCATCCCCATGTCATTTCACCCCAACTCCCTTGTGGTTTTCCTTGTGTGCTGCTGTTGTTGCTTGTTTAAAAGCTTTTCTCTTTTCTCCATTGCTCATTCTGCAGACAGCAAAACAGAGAAAAAGTTACACTGCAGACTGTAGCCTGCATGAGATGTTTAGAGCAGGTCAAGATGGTCTCTTCCAGGGCATCTTATAATTTTAGCTATCTTCAAAGCCGTTTTTCACACGTGAACAATTTCAGGAGAATCAGGCTGCGATATTATTCAGTTATCATTTCTGACATGTAGAACATAGCAGGAAATTGTCCGCTACAGATGCATTCACACTACTGGAAATACTCCGTGGGAAAGGTGAGTGAGCTCCCTGATTAGAATGTACAGGACCTACCGTAGCACTCTCAGTGCATGCTCCAAAAAAGTAATTGCACCATCACACATTTGTATTAGACAGCTAGCTATGGCGATGGAGGATGATCTCAGGGGTCGACAATGATTAGAGTGATCAGCAGTAGCTTCCCAATCAAGACAATTATTTCAGATCATTTTCACATGAGTGTGAATGAGAGAATATCATCGTCATTATGACAATCATATTACATTCATCTGTGCACATTACATGCGTAGCTGTACCGCTGCACATAATGTATAGAGCCGCTACATTGATCCACCATCATCTCAAAACACCAGAATAGAGAAGGAGGCTCTTCTGTCTGTAACACACCTCAACTCTTTGTTTTGTTCATGCTGCAAGTGGGAAGAAGAAAAAAAAACTACCCAGGGTCTCTTTCTCTCTCAGACCAGTATCACTGATGTTGCTGAGTTTGGGAAGTGTGCATTGTAGTGGCAAATGAGAGCTTGGTCCATATAGCCGGTAATAAGTCGGACTTGTTCCCTGCGGGTGTTGGACTCTGTCAGGGCTGTCCTTTGTCACCAATACTGTTCATAATTTTTATGGACAGAATTTCTAGCCAGGTGGTGGAAGGCTTCTTCCTTGGTTTGGTTTTTGCGGATGATGCATTCCTGTTGGCTTCATCAGGTGGTGGCTTCCAGCTCGCAGCCGAGTGTGAAGCGGCTGGCATGAGAATCAGCACCTCTGAGTCTGAGGTCATGGTCCTCAGCCGGAAAAGGGTGGACTCCCTTCTCTGGCTCAGGGACGAGTTGCTGCCCCAAGTGGAGGAGTTCAAGTATCTCAGGGTCTTGTTCACAAGTGACAGCAGAAAGGAGCGGGAGATTGACAGAGGGATCGGGGCTGCTTCTGCAGTGATGCAGACGCTGCACTGGGCTGTCATGGTGAAGAGGGAGCTTAGTCTAAAAGTGAAGCTGTCAATTCACCGGTCGATCTACGTTCCTACCCTCACCTATGGTCATGAGCTTTCGGGAGTGACCAAAAGTATAAGAACGTGAATACAAGCGGCAGAAATTCCTTCTAAGGGTGGCTGGCCTCTCCCTTAGAGATAAGGTGAGGAGTGCAGCCATCCGGGAGGGGCTCAGAGTAGAGCCGCTGCTCCTCCACATTGAGAGGAGCCAGTTGAGGTGGCTCGGGCAGATCTGATTAGCATGCCTCCTGGCCGCCTCTTGGGTGAGGCTTTCCGGTCACGTCCCACTGGGAGGAGGCCCTGGGGTAGACCCAGGACACGCTGGAGAGATTATATATCTCGGCTGGCCTGGGAAAAGCCTTGGGGTCCCTTCTGATGAGCTGGTGGAGGTAACTGGGGAGAGAAAAGCCTGGGCTTCTCTGCTCAGGCTGCTGCCCCCGCAACCCAGCCTCAGATAAGCGGAAGAGAATGGATGGATGTATGGATGGCATTGTGGTGGATGGATAGCTTAAACGTCGGAGGTCTAAGTCATCATACGTGGTTACTCTAACCCTATATTTTGGAGAAAAACAAAACAACTTTGGGGGAAAAATAGTTTTTGATGTGTGTCAGAATGATTACCACATTTATTCTGATTGTCTAATGTTAGAGTTAGGATTAGGATTAAGGTTGTCACCTGGCAGAATGAAACAGTACACACTGACTACTTATGCTATCAGATATTGTCAGCTTCATGCGGGGAGACAGGGTGATCTGACTATGAGAAAGAACACCCAACTGTAGAGCTGGTGGGATACAAATTAAAAAGAGCAGAATACTCTTTTGCATCATTTGTCAGTGTTAAGAGTTAGCTGTGGGCGCCTATTGCTGGGCCCATATCTGGAGCTACTGATACTGATGTGGGAGAAGCTACAACACAACATTTAACAATTATTCCCTGAATTAAACCACACTTCATTTAAAATGCTTCTTTACAGTGGTTTCCCTGTTCACCTACAGTGTCTCTTTAAAATTAAAAAGCCTAAGATGCAGGTGTAGGACCTTTTGGGGTGTCCACCTTGTGAAAAGAAGTTGCAGCGTTGTTAATAAAAATATTTCTGTCTCTAGTGTTAATTGGTTCTCTCTGATTGTCTGGGACTCCAGAATAAGATTTAATTGCATCAAGTTAAAACATTAAAACACAGTTGGCCATAGGGTTGTGATTCGGATGTCTGCGATGTGACTGATTACTGATGGCGACCTCTGGGTGCAAAGCTGGGCTGGCAGGCTGACAGGTGACGTGTGAAGTGACAGAAGATGAGCTACTGAATAATGGGCTCTTGTCAAAGCCTTTCCCTTTGCTTTAGAAGAGCTAGCACACAAGGAAGAGTGGCCCAGGCTCCCATGATTGATGCCTACCTTGGGATTGGGCTCCGATAGGCTGTTGGTGGTCCCTGAATGTGAATTAAATGTAGCTCTTGTTTCAGTCATGTCACAGTGCCACAGCCATTCACAATATCTTCATCTGCTATAGTGGTGAAGACATTAAAAATGGCATGCTTTGTAAATCTATTTAAGCTCTGTGAGGATATCTGTTAGAGAAACTGTGGTGCAATGAATTTTAATGAGGACCATTCTCTTAGAAATACTTTCTAAGAGGTGTTTCTAATGGGAACTGAGACAGGGGGATGTTAACTTTTATAGCTTATCTCCACTGTTTATATTACCCAGCAGTAGAGCTGGAAGCAGAAACACTCTAAGGAAGGGTTGTATTTTCATTCTCCATTTCCTTTTGTTCTTTCTTCCTTCCTTCATTTTCCCTTTCTTATGAGTCCATAAAAAATCTTTTCCCTTCTTGCCTTTGTCTACCAGTGAAGAAAACACATGATAAGCCAGACTTTATGAGATTTTAAACATGTCTCGAATAAATCAATGTCTTGATTTATTCAAGACATTGGTGAGTTACCAGTGTCTTGAATAAATCACCTGTAAGACAAAGAAGGCAGCCTGTGGCTCAAGAGGAAACAGCTGTCCATCATAAGAGAGCAGCAGCTGGGAAGGATAAAGGTGAGAGGTGAGGGCAGGCAGGTCAGCACTGAGGAGAAGGTCTGCTGGACAATAGACTGGAGTGTCGCCTTGAGATGAAACGGCTGTGAATAGACCTAAATGCCAATTCCCTCTCTACATCCATTACCTTTTCTCAATCAAGGATGATCTATTAGAAGGCTATTCATTGTAACAACATTGTGCTGCTTTGGAAAAGGATTATGGGGATACTCTCTAAATGACAGGAATTATTACCTCAGACTTCATACTGGATGTAGATTGCATATTCTTAGGTCTTTGTCCACTGAAATGTGCTTATTTTACAACTTTAAATGTCACCCAAGGATGAATATCTTTTTTCAGTATAATGAGTAGGTGCTTTTGAATTTAGAATCTATTTAAAGGACAGATATCCTCAGTTGGCTGTTGTACACGGCCAACATAATTCCATATATTTTTGCAGTTGCTGAGGTTTTTTGTGCTATTGCTGTTCGGTTAGGTATGAAAACTACTTGAGTAGGTTTAGGACATGTTTTTGGCTTGGGATTAAATAGACCTGGTAATAATGTTAGCTTTGTAATCTCACATTTAAAACAAGTGTTCCTTTGCACGTATTCACTCCCAAGGCTGCAAATAACAGCTATCTAGCCTTGCTTAAGAATTTACCACGATTGTTGTTTTTCTGGTTGTAGCTGTTGATGTTAAGGTTGTAGCCGACCCGTCTGGGTGTTGTTTAGCATTTTTTCACAAGAGTCCATGTTTCTCTGCTCAGCAGTGCATCAATGAACTTTCCAGTTGGTGTTATAATTTCCATGTTTTGGACCGCTCTTTCTTAAACCCCTTTTTTTTTTGCTTATTGCACATCATTTTGTAGCTGACGTTTGGTTCCAGGCTCCAGCTGCATGATGTATTTACCTCCCTGTCATACGTTAGTAAGTGGTATACTTCACTTACCGCTGGCATGCACTTGAATCTCATCGGTTGTCACAACAAGTTGCTGAATTTCATTGACATTCCGTTGTCTTTGGTACCAACATTGCTGCTAACCTCTTCCTCTTCCACATCTCGTCCTGTGTGTATGCCACTTAGTATGCACACATCTGCTAATACACTTTTATGTGATACATTATTTACTGTATACTTCTAACTTGCGTAGTAAGTGACTTTTAATGGAGTAGCATTTTAAATTGAGTCGTGCACTTATTGACTTATGCAACATTTGACTGCAATTGTCCAAGTTGCTGCACATTTAACACAAATTGTTTCTATATTCAGGATGAAAATTTAACACACATGAACACTGAACATGGCATATGTAACATATGGTTTTACCTGCAATCCCTCAAAAGAATCAGCTTCTGTTAGCTACTGTAGCAGTAGCATGACCGTGCTGATGATGTATCATCGTCTTGCTGCCTAAAAGCTGTTTGGTCCCAGATGTCGACCACTGAGGGTGAGAGCTGTTCCACAGTTAACATTCTGACTGTTACAAATACACCATCTGGATCATGCAGACACTCATGGTGCACTTGATATATTTGATGGCGTTTGTGCATTCAGCACCAAGCAGCTATTCACACAGGAGACTTAACTATCGGCAATAAATGGTAAACTGATATTTTGTCAGCATTTGTAGTTTAAAAAATGTTTTAGCTTTTCTTTTTCTTTAGCTTAGCTTTTGTTGTGACAAAAAAGTTGTCAACAGATATTTATCATCTGTCATGACCAGTCAACAATGTTAGAACACCATAACAAATGAACAATTTGTAATAGTTGAAATCAGAAACCCTGTCCTCACCTACCTTTCCACCTCACTCAAAGATCAACTTGGATCTTTAATATGAAAGAAATTTACAAGTTAAGTTAAAAATTGAGAAGAAAAAATCCAGCAGAGTAAAATAATTTCTTGTTCTTATTCAGCCCTTATCCTCTGACTGATTTCACTTATGGAAATCACTCAGACATTCTGATGGAGTCATCTTTATTCTGCTTTGGCTCAAGATTTTCTGCTGCAGTGCTTGTTTGTGAGAGATTAGTGAAACTGCTCTGAATATAAGTGAAGTTATCTCAGCCCTCTGGCAGTTGTTTCGTGGCACAGAGTCAAGTCCAAATCATTTCCGTGGAGATATTGTATATTAACAGATTGGCTCCTGAAACAACCATGTAGCTGAAAGGTCTCTGCTTTAATATACGAGGCAGCCCATCAAGCGCCAACATGTCCCTGAACAAGGCCCTTAAGCATACCTGATAGACAGAATCACACATGAATAATAATGTTTAAAGTTGTTAGTTTTTCTTACTCTGAGAGGAAACTTCAGACTCCTGTTGTGAGAGCTGTACCTCTGAACAAGCAAAGCTAGGCAACATTGCATCTTGATTCAGTTAAATCCGGGTTTTGGTACTTTAATGCATTAATTGTTAAGATGTTATGTTTAGAACATGTTCTCTGTGGCAGTAACCTGCTCGCTCAAGACAAATTTCCCAAAGGGATAGTAAAGTCGAGATAGTAAAGGAGATCTTGCTCTTGGTTGCAGTTCAAGTTTAAAGTATTGCATTGTTACCATTAAGGACGCTTTGTTTTCATTGGTTGCAATAATAACCACATGGTTGCGGAAAGCTCATCATTAAGCCATTGTAGAAAATGAGACTACAATGAAATGATGAAAGTGTGGCATTCAAAGCACAAAATGTGAAATGAAATGGAAAAAAATGGAAATTGGAATCTGGCAAAGTTTAATCAGGAAAGTTCAAGTTTCTTCATTGTTCCCCAGAGATCATCTGTTCTCATCTAATCTATGGATGGGGAAGTAGAAGCTTCAGAGAAAACTGAAGTCACATGCTTGTCTTGGACTTAGTTGCATTTAGCCAAACATGAACCTTTGCTGTCATATTGTGCTTTGTCAATTTATGCTTCCAAGCATAAATTGACAATGTGCATAAAAACTGCACTTGTGGGTAGTCAATTTTAAAAGATCTGTCAAACTTAAGCACACTTGCAGGACATCCTTATTGGCTAGAATTTTCTCATAGCTTTCTCACACTGATTGGTCTGAACCAACTGTGGTTCAGTTACTAGCACATAGCTTGCCACAACGAATACTGTCAAACTCACGATCCCGCAAATTTCATTAAAATTCAAAGACGCTACTAATTAAAGAAACACTTTTTAATGAGAATATAGCATGAAGACACTTAAACGTCTTGGATATTGATCTGATCAGTTAAATTGCAGAGGGTGTTGGTAATCAGTTTCAGTTGATTTGGTGTTAATTCAATTAACAACAGGTGCATTAGACGGGCAACAATGAGGCAACCCCAAACAGGAAGGGTTTTACAGGTGGAGGACACTGACATTTTTCCCTCCTCATCTTTTCTGACTGTTCTTTCACTAGTTTTACATTTGGCTAGGGTCAGTGTCACTACTGGCAGCCTGAAGGGATAGTTGGACCCTACAGAGGTTGCTCAGGTAGTTCAACTCATCCAGGATGCCACATCAATACTTGCATTACCAGAGGGTTTGCTGTGTCTACCAGCACAGCTTCAAGAGCATGGAGGAGATTCCAGGAGACTGTGTAAATACTCAGAAACAGACTTTGTGAGGATGGCCTGAGGGCCCAGCTTCTTCCAGTAAGCCCTGTGCTCACTGCCTGGCACCGTGGAGCCCGATTGGCATTTGCCATAGAATACCAGAAGTGGTATTTCCAGTACTGCCAAATCAAAACAAACAGTCACCTCAAGGCACTTTATATTGTATGATAAAGACAATAATACAGGAAAATTCCCAGCAATCAGACAACCACCTATGATCAAGCACTTGGTGACAGTGGGAAGGAAAACGCCCTCTTAATAGGAAAAAAAACCTCCAGCAGAACTGGTGATTAACACCAATATAAAGACACAATATAAATACTATAAATACTTTATACACTTTGTAGGGGGATAGGACACAAGATGTTAACACAGAGTGAAAAGAATTGAGTGAAGAAGAAACACAAAGTGCATCATGAGAAGCCGCCAGCAGCCTAGACCTATTGCAGCCTAATTAAGGGAGGGTTCAGGGTGATCCAGCCCTAAGTATAAGATTTATCAAAAGGGAAACTATTAAGCTTAATCTTAAAAATAGAGATGGTGTCTGTGATATGATACTATAAGGTCTTAAAGATAAGATGGGGTCTAATTATTCATTAAGAGTGTGAAAGATCTGCACTCTATTGAACTGAAACATGAAACTATTTTGAAAAATGTCTGTTGATGTTGGGATGTTGTTTTCATTATTCCATATGTGAGTGTTATTATAAAATAAATATAATGATTTTATGGTCAAACAGACCAGCAGTAAAGTTTGCCTCCAGCAAAGACTGTATATAAAAGATGGTTGTAGCCTCCACAGCATTGGTTAATTATGCCATGTTGTGGCGTCCCAGTGTGAAGAATAGTGGTGCAATCTTGGTGTTATGAAACCTTCAGAAGGTATTCCCAACATTAAGCATACCCTGCATTCTTTTTAATTTTTACTCTAATAAAAACCACAATTTACAAAATGAACACCACGTTGGATTCAACATGAGATTAGTGACTGAGAACATAGAGTCATCAGGAAAGATTTTTCTGATGTCATAGAACAAGGGAGCCAAAGATTTGTTTTGCTAAAGGCTTTGATACAACCAGACACATTTAGGAAACCTCTGCATTAGCTTAACACAGACTGCACTCTTATTGGGTCTTTCTAAAAGAACCCAATGCTCCTACCAACAAAAAATACCTGCACACAATAAACAAAGACTACATAGTCTTCAAGTTAAGTGCTTTTTTTTTTTTGGTTGTTGTTGTTTTTTG
>VUQK01004784.1:5655-20633 GCA_015106715.1 Bujurquina vittata | reverse complement strand
TTGTGTCCTTGGGCAAGACACTTAAACCTCATTGCCTAACGGTAGCGCTGGTCTCTGACTGCAGATGCTTGTCTCTGGATGAGTGATCTGAAACCCTCATTTTGTTGTGTGCACAATGACAATGAGTTGAACTTTACTTTATTTATTTATTTTTTTTGAATCTTCACCCTATCAGAATTATGGCTGTCATTATGGTGGTATTTTGGAGCCAGAAGTGACCCTGTTTGGATGTGAAGGTGGACTGCTAAGTTAATCTTAGCAAGATTCATCTACATCTATGGATAATTAGTGCTCAGCACTAATCTAAAACTGGAGTACAAACTTCTTGCATGGTCTGTTAGTGTGGTTAAGAGCAAAGGAAGCCATGTTATTTATGCTCTAAAGCATGCCAGTACAGTAAACACAGCTAGCCGCCTAGTCATGTACCTGGCACTCAAAGCAACCACGTTCCTAATATCGCTAGGCTGTAAACATGCTTATTTCTGCTGTACATTTCTGCACATTGTAACATGGGAGTCTACGGGGGCTGATTTGGTTTTACAGCTAACCCCAAGTGGCCATTTGATGCACTGCAGGTTTTGACATTTCTGCACTGGCTTCATTTTTCAGCCTCTACCAGCACACTGCACTTTTTATCTCCTCTCCCTGGAGTACCAACAATCACCAGTGGTTTTATTAACATAATGGCTTAATGATAAAAGCAGCAGATTAAAAGCACTCATACGTTATTTTTGGAATTGACCAATGAGATGTTCAGGGCAACCTCTTCATGGAGCTAAGTAAGACCACTGACTGGCAAAGCATGGATCCTGCTGGAAGCGCCATTGAATAACACTGATGATAAACAACATGGTAAAAACCTCAGAACCTGGCCACAGATATCATAGTGGCTTGGTTTGGCATTTTTCAGCTCTTGCCATACTATAATTTACACATTCACCTACCAAATGAAATTTGATCGTGGGAGGAGACACAAATCGTTTGGGGGCAGCACTGTGAAGGGTAAATACAGTGTATAAATCTGCCAACTCAAACATGCAGAGCTTACCCACTGTGATGACCCCTTGTGAGTGAGGAAGTAGCTGAAAGCAGATAAAAAAAAAAACTTTATGATGTGATTTTACATCTTGAGTTGTAAAAATTTGTCAAAGGCTGCATTAATGTTTTACCATCAAAATAACTTAACAACAAACAAATTTGTTACTGAAACTCTACTTCCTGTTTTAATCCGTAAATGTGATAATGTGCCCATGGCAGTGCAGCAGCTTTTTGTTTCTCTTCAGAGACCATGCTTCAGTAACTAAAAGTAATTCATTTTGACTGGTTAAAAAGGCTGATTCTCTTCTCAAATAACTTTGTTAAAATAGAAGCTGGAGCCAACCTGCCTGCTGTTACGGGGTTTACATTCAGCATGAGGTCTTCTCCGGACCCTTAGGGGTCCTTGTTACCTTCAGGCAGAGCTAAGCTAGTGGTTTCCCTCTGTTTCCAGGCTTAATGCTAAGCTAATGATAACCTAAGCCAATCAGCTCGTGGAGCCAGGTTCTTGTAAATTGGACAGATTGTATTGTATTGTATTGTATTGTATTGATCGTGTTATCCAGCTTTCTTCATCCACCAATGTCAAAGTATGCCTTTGAAGCCAAACACACTCTGCACCATATTAGGACTCAGTGATGTCAGGGACGTAGACTTAAATCATCCCTTTCTAATTGGAGGTCCCTGTATCATTTTCATGAGATAATAATTAATCAGAAGAAGCCTCCTCTTTGGTTATAAAGAATAATGCTGAAGGCAGATTATCTTGGACTTTTATCTTATCACCATATGGAAGTTATAATATCTCTATACTGTTGTCAGAGTGTTTACAAACTGCTGCACGCTTCAGTGTGTGCAGTTGTATGTGTGTGTGTATATGTGTGTGTGTGTGTGTGTGTGTGTGTTCTGTGGGAAGGGAGAAATTGAGTCTAGGAGTGTGTGAGTCTAATTAAAACGATGAAAATAATTACTGATACAGGCTGACAGACAGCCTCGCCCTCAGACATCCTCAGTAATTAGTTAATTAACCAAACGCAAATTAGCAGCAAGAATTAGTCAGCCAGGCTTAACGGAGAAGATGGTGAACCCTCCTCTCGCTTTCTGCTTTGCTACTCTTTGCTCCGCCTTTGCTATCAGAGTGTGTATGTGTGGGTTTGTGTGCGTGTGTACGTGCCTGCCATGCTGCACTGTTTTTAAAAAGTTAGAAATAGGGCACATCTGCTTTATTACACTTTATCGCTACTTTGCATGACACAGTCTCTATATAGTACGTAATATTTTTTCTGCCTAAGTCAATTCATTCAAATTAAAAAGTGATTTCAGGATAATGAGGGAGTAATTGTCTCGGTTTTTGCCTTGAAAAACTGGGATACATGGAGTGAACATTTGCATCTGTTCCCCTTCAAATCCCCTAAACATCCATGAGAATAAAAATGCTAATTTAGAATAATATTGTGATTTTTCCTTTAAGAAATTAAAGCTGAACTTTAAGCAAAGTCATAAATGGCTGAGAAAGCTTTCCCTCCACTGGACATGACTGATATTTTAGAAGATGTATATTTCCTCATCATTCCGGCTCACATGATCCAAACAAGCCACTGTACTGCAGTTACCCTTAGGCCCTGCAGGTCATAAGTACAACCCCTCAGATCTACCACACTGAAGTCAAAATGATTACGTGAGCAAGGATGAGTATTCGCCCACTGCTGGCTCCAGCGGGCAAGTTGATGCTCGCTGCTGGAAGTGGCTGGTATTCCTCTTGTTAACACTCGCTTTGACTTGCCTGTGGCTCATTTTAAGGAGGAACTCAGAGAAAACAAAGCTCCAGCTGCGTAGAGAGCTCCAATCCTGACTTAGTATTGAAAGTATATACACATGTGAATAAGGAATAAGCCTTGTGATTTTCTGTTTGTCTCATCAAAAGATCCCAACGGTTAAAAATCCCTGCATTGATTCTAATGGTTAACAAATTTTTGCAACTGTAATAACGTTTGAGTAAGAGTGCTTCTTATATTGGGAGAAACCAACAGAGGTTTCCAGAGCACAGTAGAAATATACCATCCTGATTTGAAATGTCAATTGCCCGATGGCCTGACACTACCTGGACCTCTATATGGGTGCAAACTACCCACATTATAAGCCCTTGGCATTGACCACACTTTATTGTCATTTACAAATAATCAAAGGAAACTTAATCAAAGGGAAGCGTTCTTCAATTTTTAAATTCCATGCCTCAAAACTGTTGTGGACCAAGGTTTTACTGCTTTTTTAAATCCTTTTTTTTTTCTTGTTTGCTTGTCATGTATTCCTCTTCTTTGTAACAAGTGCTGTTGCTTTTGTCTTTTGTGCTCTGCTTGAATTTAAATTTGAAAAGTTATTATGGGGCAAATGCAGGCCCTTTTCTAGACCACTACATTTTGTCCTATGGGTGAAAACCTCTAGAAATGAGCTAGTGTTCTTTTTTTTAAGGTTAAACATGACCATGCATGAGAATAAAGGTGTTTTATTTATTTATTTACTTATTTTTACTTTTGAATGAACTTAACCTAGTCAGAAATGTGGCTTTGGTGGCATAATAATGTTAATAGCCTGATGCTCACAAGCATACCACTATCACTAACACCAACCTTATCCTTTGAAAAACTTTGTGGTTAAGACACCAGATATCTGAAGCAAGGTTTTAGTGCTGGTCCCCTTATTCACGGTAATGTCCCAAGAGGCCAAGCAGCTCCTGTAGGTGTATAGTGTAGGTGGCCCAGTGCTTTTACCTGTATAGTGCAGACAGTCATTCACATCTGGCCAATTTAGTAGCCTTTGGACTGTTGGAGGAACTTCACATGGAAAGACCCGTGCCATCCTGCAGATTACAACCAGGAGCCTTCTTACTGTGATGCGATAGTGCCAACCCCGCACCGCTGTGCAATGGATGAATCTATATTTAATCATTTGTGTCTCTTTTCTGCACAGAGACAACTTGATTTCAACAACAAATTAAGAAGTTCTGTGTAGGTGTTATGACTCAGTACTTGACAGAAGACTGATTTACACACGTTGAACTCCCAGCCGTTTAGGCTGTAAGTTATAAATGATGCTGTTAGCATTAAAGGAAAGAGCTGTTGTGGATGACTAAAGTTTAAAATTCTTTCAAAAGAATTTATATTCTTAAATAAATCATATTTAGATCACTGTGCATGTGTTATTACTATATGACACAGCAATTCGTAAACACAGACACTAGCATCCTTCGTTACTGTGGAATCATGATAGCTAGCTTCAGAAAGACACAAAACATGCAAATGAATAAACAATTTGCATGCATCTACGCATAGATAAATACACTTGTATGCAAATGCAGTGATGTGCAGATGGTGTAGAAAACGGTTTTGTCATTGGGCATATGACTTCAAACCGGGAAAATGTATGTGTATCACTGAGTCTGTGTGTGTGTGTGTGTGTGCATGCTTCCTTGTAACTTTAGGGTAAAGAGTCATGTGCACATTCAGGTCAGAGCTGTCAATCAACTGCCAATCTGTTGTGTTCACTGACTCACAAAAATAACAAAGCAATTTTAGTGGCAGCAAGTAGAAATGTTTCTGTCCATTAAAAGCTCTTTTCTACCTTGGTGCTTCTTAAATAACTGCACTTTACTGTGTATGTCTCGTTCATGAATGGAAGCCTGTGGTAGAGGTGGAGCTACCACATACCTGCCTTGGCTCACTGTCTTCCCCAAGGACACTGTAAAATGTAGACAGGGTGGTTAAACCACAAACCTGGCAGTTAGTGGCAATCCATTCTACCACCTGAGCCACAGCTGCCAAGAATTTTCTTCACTTCCTGTGAGGTAGAGCTCCAAAATGTTGTTAAGTCAAAGCACAAGTTAGGCTAGTGATAGGAAAAAAATAGACCTTTTATAATATAAACACATGTTAGAAAGCTCAATTTGTTTGGTCATGAGGGTTCAAAGCACCGCCTATGGAAAGGTGACAACATCAGTGCTTATTTTACATAGATTTCATCACATGGGCACTAAAGGTCAACTTGCTTTAATGCGTGACAGATTAACAGCTTACACCAAACACCCATAGGATGTTTTTTTTTTTTTTGAAGGGGTGGAAGGATAGTCTCTCTTCAAAAAAGGTAAAACCTATGGATTTAGTGTGATGTTATCATAGTTCATCGCCTCACTTGTACCTGAAGGCACACGTTGGAACAGCGAAGTCATGTGTTTTGTTAAACACGGTTCTATTTTTACTCTGGAAACCTTTAATTAAATCCAAACTCCTGCTAGCAGTCACTGTTTATTTCTGGTAACAGTGAAGGTAATCTTATCCAAACCATACAAGTAGTTTTGGGCGCATAAACTCCATCATAATTTTGGGGGTTGTTTTCTTTTTGAGCTGCTTTGTTGTTGGTATGAGGATTTTGAGACTGAGAACTGATCTAAAGGTGCATGCCATTTACACCCAGCTCGTTTCTACTGTTTATATCATCTTCGCTTTTCTCCCATCTTTTCTTCATTGCACTCAGCTGTGTCTCACTTAGACTACAATTGCTTTAAAACAGTCTGTAAACAGCACAGTTTCTCTGGTGGGAATGTCGACTGTGTTTCCATTCACTAAGCAGCCAGCAGCCAAAGAGCTGGCGCGATGGGATTCAAACTGTTTCTCCAGGGACTCACACTGGAAGCTCATCGACACAAAACCCAGCACCAAAAATCTAAAGTAATCATTCTTGACAGTTGCTAAAAATATGAGAAACAACCTCAGGGGAGTATGCGAGTCAATATTTTTTCGGAACGGGATAAAAAATGATTTCAGTTTCCTTTGTTTTAAAAATGTCATTTTGTTAACTTTTGAATAAGAGTGGTGGCATAATAAGAATACGAATGAGAAATTATGTGTTTATATATATATATATATATTGTGTAACATGCAAACAGTGGTGAAACTGCTAACAATCAGGTTAGGACCGCGAACTGGTATGTGAAATAAACAAGTGGTTTATTTTTATACCCATTCTGATGAGAGGCTGCGGTATACTTATAATGCTTACATTTTGGCAAAGCAACAAGGAAATATGTGTTTGGATTTATGTTTTTTTCATGTGATTATGATCCATGGAAGCCTCCAACACTTCAGCTAAACATTTACTGTCAATCTGCAGCGTTCCCGAGTGCGACAGGCTACAAATATCAGGGAACACTGCTTTCAATTCAATTGGGATTGATAGTCAAGATTGGAAAGATTGTCACCAAAGGCCTATTTGTCCAGTTTTGTATTTTTAATTCTTGGACTCCATTAGAATATCTTTGCATGGTGTACAGTTCAAAATAATTGTGATTTATCCAATGCTGGGCCTTGGCGCAGCCCCTTGGTTTACACTCTGTCCGAAACAAACTGTTTTAGCTTCTCTTCCTTTAATGGCATCCTTCCTTTAAGCCAGCTTTCTTCCGATTGGCTACCTCTCCCAAACATAAGATTTTAACAGCAGGTAGGAAGGGTGTCTGGGCTCACAGCCAGTTGTCCTCTTGAGATGACCATTTCAGCTAGCTCTTCCATCAATGACATCCAAGAAAAGAAAAGAGTAGAAAAAAACTCTCTGAAGTTGAATGTTTGGAGCAAAGTGGAATCTGAGCTTTTGGCGTACAGTGATTACTTGCACATATGCTGAACTCATACTGTGGGGTGGATGAGATTCCACCCTAGGGGTGCTATGAGTTCCTTAGGGCCCTGGATGTTGTAGAGCGGTCTTGGGGGTATGTGGTGTCTGGTAAGTTGCTGCAACAGGCCTGCACAACTACAGTGAGTTTGCATTGATGGCAATAAGTCAAACTTGTTCCTGGTGGTTTGTTGACCTTGCCAGGGCTGCACTTAGTCGCCGATTCTGTTCATAATTTTTATGAAGTGGCGGAAATGAAAATTAGCCCCTCCAAGTCTGAGGTCACTGTTCTCAGCAGGGAAAGGGAGGAGTGATCACTCCAGGTCAGGGACTTGCTGCTGCCCCAAGTGGAGGAGTTTAAGTATCTCGGAATCTTGCTCATGAGTAAGGGGAGAGTGGGATTGACAGACAGTGGAGCCAAAAGTGGGTATGCACTATATGCAATGCAAAGGGGGTGGGAGCGCCAAAGTGATGCAGGAAAATAATTTCTCTAGTCGGCATTTACTGTATTTAACAGATGTGCATATGATCAATAACACAGCACAGCACAGTGCTGATAAGTTACTAGGAATGAAAGAACAGGTCACTGTTCTGCAACTGTGTGCTGTAGTTACAACATAACAGATCATAACAAGAAAAATAAGGGAACTTGTAATAATTTGTTTGGTGAATCATAAAACAGATAAATTATAGAAGAAATTGGAGAAATTATGAATTTATGGTGGCTGGGCTCTCCCTTAGAGATGGGGTGAGGACCTAGAGTAGAGCCGCTACTCCTCCACATTGAACGGAGTCAGCTGAGGTGGTTCAGGCATCTGACTGGGATGTGTTCCAGGCATGTCCTGTGAGGAGGCCCGGGGTAAACCCAGAACTTACTGGAGAGATTACATCTCTGGGAACGCCATAGTGTTCCCCCAGATGAGCTGGAGGAGGTGGCTGTCGAGGGGGAGGTCTGGGCTTCTGTGCTTGGGCTGATGCCCCTGTGACCTGGCGCCAGATAAGTGGCAGAAGATGGATGGATGGATAAATGCTGACCTCATGGCCACGCAAAATATAACCATCCACCACTGTAACAGCATAAATATGAGAAATACATTCAGTTAGCTTTCCAATTGCTCCTCAAAATATACAAATTAAATGCTAAAATTCTTGCTTTCTGCTGTAAATGACAGTTCTAGTTTGTTTAGTATGATTATGATATTTCTCTTTATATACGCTCTATACTCAACAAAGTAGAATCAGTGTCTTTTTAGGGTTAGGATACCTTAACACCGGATTGTGACTGGTGTTACAGCAGTTACAGCAGTGAGGGAGTTACTTATATCATGGGCTGGATGCATAATGTTCTGCTGTGTGTATGGATACAGGCACACACAAAAAAGTATATATACATTATTTTATTGTGATTTAAAGAGCCTAAATTGCAGTCATGAATGTGTTTGAGCCTGATATCCACTCTTATCTTTAGCTGTGAATTGATGTAGATGCTCCCTTATTTGCACATAAAAACACTGTTTGCACCAGATTTTATACAAATGAAAAAAACAGTGATGAGGAAGTGCAGTCTTACTAGATGCAAAACTCATATCCTGAACCTGGAGAAAAGGAATTGGGAATTTCTTGTGGAATAACACAAAGAAGAGGAACTGATAATGGAGACTACCAACTCAAAGAGGGTTTGAGAGAATAGGTCTCTGCTATCTATATCACTCACAATGACTGATAATTTTAATTATTACAATAATAATAATAATAATGAAAATATTAACATTTTAGCACGCACCTAATTAAATACAGTAAAGCCTGTGAATGGTTAATTGTATATTTTATGGTTTTTAGTGTGTAAACAAAAAAATTATAATGATAACTGTAGGCTCTGTGAACTTGCCTGTTTTGTTTGGGCATTTTTTTTTTTGTTAAATTTGAGTGTTTCCATAATTTTACCTTCACTTCACTGAATCAGATCTAGAAAAGTATGTAAGCATGTGTGAGGTACACACGCATTCTCACCGCATATTGAAGTTATTTATAAATAAATAATGTGTGGAAAAAGATATTGTGCAATCACATTATTTATACATCTGGCCCCAGGTAGAGAAAAGAATACTTATTTCATATTTCATATTTGCATTGTCATTCTTTCTGAGCTTGGGGGTAAAGCTCATTCAAGAAACTCTGGGTTCAAGATGTTCAAGACATATCTGTGAAGTTTTTTTTGTCCTGGAAACACAAATACTCACCAAATACTGAAAAGAAAACCAGATATACACGATAATGTGATGCTGTGACCTCATGCTGCACCCAGGGGCTGGCTGCTTGCTAACTTGCTTCTCTTTGTTTCCATTGGCTCGGCTGCCATTGACTTTGCCCTAATGTCAGAGGTATGACATGACCTGCAGGCATCTGCTCTCCTTCCCTGGAAGCGCCACACAAACACACATCATAAACATCGCACACACTTTTACGACACACACTCCCCACACCCCTGTCTTGTGGTATTTCTCGGCTATCCACGCCCAGTGTCCTGTGGTGTGTCTCCTGTAGAGGAGTGTATGTTTTGTTTATGGTCAGTGACATGCACAAGCACTGTGGGGCCTAACTGAATGTGAGCACTGTCAGAAGAGATTAGAGCCATGTGTGTTTGTGTGTATGTGTTGGCTAGTTGACTGGTGGGGAGACACCAGTACAGATGGGGGCTTCAGATGTGATGAGCGTCATTGCTGGGCCTTCTCCTGTCCTCTTGGTTCAGCGTCAAGAAAAGCCCTGCTGCTGCCATCCAAACTAACACAAGCAGCCCATCAGCCACACCAGTGTCCCCTTTGTCTCCTTGTCCCTGTGTCATACACTCTTTCTCAGATACACACTGGGTTCAGTTGATATGAGTCCTAAAAATTCCAAATTGTGTTTTGGCGACTGAAACAGCTGATAGCTCATGCCCTGAGTGGATCATTTTGACATAAAAAGATTCAATCGAATTTCAAGTGGAATTTGAGTTTCCAAGAATCTCAGTGCTGTATTTGCTTGCTGCAAGATGACATTGATTATCACAGCTAGTAAAGAAGTTTCTATAGCTCAAGAGCTTATTCTCCTACTAAAAAAATGAAGATGAAAATAAGGAATAAAAGCAGATCGGGTGGCGTTTTGAATCGAATTCCTGTGTAAAAACTGTTACTTTTTAAAAGAAGTGCGCTCATTTTTTTCATTCTTTCACCCAAGTTTAATTTAATTTAAAGTAGGAACAAAGCTCAACTTTTCTTCCCCTGAAAAATAATCCACATCCCTTTATTTTCACTATACCACTAAACCAAACATGTGGTGAGTGTTCTATATTAAATATGCATTCAAACAAACTGAATTATATACGTCTAATCAGACATAACATGTCAGAGAACTGATTATGTCTTCCCTTAGCTCACAAACTTGGCTGTTTAGACACACACACACACACACACACACACACACACACACACACAGTGGTAAAAGTGTTGTGATGGTGGGCTGAATGCTATAGGGGTTGATGGTTAGTTCATGGCCTTGCTCACTCGATCAGACTAGGCATTTTGTCCAGACACTGAACAGAGCCCTCCACTGCCCTGAGGCCAGATCTCTCTCTGACTGTCTCGCACAGTTTGTGAGCCAAAGAAGAATTCCTATTATATTTGTACCTACTAAAAATATTTCCTTTTTTCATTCTCATTATCCTCTTCTGTTACACAGCATCAACCTTTCTCATTTTGTTTTCCCTCATTCTGATATTTTCCCAAACTTTGATCACAACCTTTGTTTTTGCACTCTGCATACACATGCAGCTGAATGAAATGCATGCGCTTGCTGCCCAGACTGTATATAAAAGATGGATACATCCACAGAGCCCTCTCCCATTGCTTTTTGGTCTCAGCATTTTCAAGCCTGTGATGGAAAACCTTAAGATTCTGTACCTCTTTTTTGTCAAGCTGACCTTCCTGAATAAAAGGCTCTATATTCTGTTTCCATGTAATTTTTCACATATACCGCATGTTGATGTAAAAGTTAGGTTTTACACACAATGTGTTCTGTGGCCATGGCAGATATAGATATAGAACTAGTCTTCATCAATATTCTAGGGTTACAGTCCCTCTAGGTCAAAAAAATATGCAGATTGCTGTCATGCTGTTTGTACTGTTGTTTGACGCTTTTGCAAAGGTCAATACAAGTCATAAAGATAACCTCAATTTATCAATTTATTACTACGAAAATGAGGACTCAAGTGCAGGACCTGAAACAAACAGCCACGTAAGAGTCAAAGAATGTTTTATCCACAACAAAATCGCAAGTATACTGCGATGACTCAAAAGGGGCTGAACAGAAGTCTCTTGGGGCTACAGGGCTTGTCACTCTAAACACCTGACACTGCCGGAAAAGGGGTCCAATGGGGGTCTTGACATTGTGTGGGATTTCTGTCCGGGAGGGGGAAGCAGGTCAGCGTGCTGATGTGACTCCAAAGTTCCAGGGTAAAGGGAGGGCAGGCAAGTGATGACTGGAAAGAAGCGAGGCGATCTGATCCACAAATAGGTAGCTGACTCTCAGGCAAGGAGTGGAGGTCTCCACTGGTCCTCAAATACAGGATCCTTGATGAGCCAGTGGGATCCAGGTGTGGTAACTGGCTACAAGGGACGAGGCTCCGCCCAAGGGGAGGAGAGCCTGCCCAACCCTAACCACGCGAAAACCTCACAAACCAGCACACGCCGTGACGCTACCTCACACAGCTGGAAAACCAAGAGGGCTAACCTTTTGGATCCCAGACCATCTCCACTGCGTTATTCAGGAATGCAGCACATTGTCCTTAAACATCAGAGATCTGAAATAAATTGCTATAATTTGGGGAAAATGTTATGGTCCAGAGATCAGTCATCACAGGGCAGAGTAAATGCTGTGTTCTGGGAACACAGAGTATTTACAGGGAGAAAGTAAATTGAGGACCGGGGGTCTGTTTTGACTGTTTTTGTAGCAAAAGAATATGAATTTGTGTTAAGATATGAGAGAAAAATACAATGATGAAACTATCAGTGTTATGCATGTTTGGGTAAAACAATCAGAGTTTTACTACCATGTTTTTTTTTGTGCCAGTATTTGAGTCCTAAATAATCGGCAACTATCTATAATCTGTACAGGTGCAACACACAGACACAGATACCCTTTAATTGGTGCTGAGTAACAGACTAATAGTAGAGTCACCAAAACTGGATCACAAACTTCTTGGTCATATTTGTCAGATAATAGCCCAACAGGCATCAACAACACAAACAGTTCCAGCTCAGTAATTCAGAGGTAAGGTCACACAGCTATCAGCTACATTAGGACACCTGTCAATCAAAGCGGCTACAGCTCTAACTTTAAGCCTAGCAGAATCCAAATTCACGAGATTTAAAAAAGAAAGAAAGAAAGAAATACCCAACCCTTGCTGCTTTTATGGAGAGGGTAACTATCCACAAAGATCAATACTGCTTTGGACCACATTTTTTAAAATATAAAACACTTGGAAGCATTTTGCATTTATATATATATATATATAATTTTTGTACAAAAATTGGTAGCATTAAAAACCCATGGAGAGGTTGAATCGGTTTCTGGAAGTAATAGTAGAATAAAAATATGTGTCAAAGAAAGAAATCACGAATTTGAGTTGCCGTTGCAGGGTAGATTTTTTTTAATAATAAATGAGAACTTCAGGATTCACAGTTACACACACAGTGTTCAATATTACGAAGCAGTAAGGTTCAGCACCCATTGAATGCTTTATTTGTTTAGAGTTGAACACACTTGTTTTTCTTGTTGTCGAGTTTCTTTAACAAGAATATTTGTTCATTTAATTTTGTTCTAACCATCAGCAGGATAATATAGATGAAGCTTTCCTTTGCTTGAAAGTTAAGACTAAAAGATCTCAAAAAGTAGCACATCATGCTACAATCTAAAGAAACAGATGAGAAACAAAGTCACTGACATCTATCAGTCTGGAAAGGGTTATAAAGCCTTTGGGACGCCAGCAGACCATGGTGAGAACCATTATCCATAAATGTAGAAAAGTCGGAACAGTGGTGAACTTTCCCAGGAGTGACCAGCCAATCAAAATGACTCCAAGAGCACAGTGACGACTCATCCAGGAGGTCACAAAAGAACCCATAACTAAAGACCTGCGGGCCTGACTTACCTCAGTTAAAGTCAGAGTTCCAAGATTCAACAAAAAGAAAGAGACTGGCCAAAAATGGCATCCATGGGAGAGTTCCAAGGAGAAACCTGCTGACCAAAAAGAGCACAAAGGCTCGGCTTGCATTTTGCACCAAACATGTTGATGATCCCCAAAAATTTTGGGATCGTATTCTGTGGACTGACGAGACAAAAGCTTTTTGGAAGGTTTGTGTCCTGTGGCCCTGCGACAGGATGGATGGATGGATGGATGGATGGACGAATGGATGGATGGATGGATGGATGGATGGGTTGTGTCCTGTTACATCTGGCATAAAACTATGTCGGCATTTCATAAAACGATCATCATATAGTCAAACATGGTGGTAGTGTGATGGTCTGTGGCTGCTTTGGTCTGCTGGCTACTAGAAAATCCTGAAGGATCCAGCCATCAATTTATGCCATGAAACTTAAGTGCACATGGTTTACGCAGCAGGTAAATGATCCAAAACACAACAGGAAGTCCAACTCTGAATGGTTAAAAAAAATGAAGGTTTTGGAGTGGCCTAGTCAAAGTCCGGAACGAAATCCAATTGAGATACTTTGGCATTACCTTTAACAGGCTGGTCATGCTCAAAACCCCTCCTATGTGGCTGATTTAAAGCAATTCTCCAAAGAAGAGTGGGCCAGAATTCTTTCACAGCGATGCAAAAGACTTACTGTCAGTTATTGCAAATGCTTGATTGCAGTTCTTGTTCCAAAGGATGGCACAACCAGTTATTAGGTTTAGGCGGCAATTACTTTTTCACATAGAGCCAGATAGGTTTGGAAAGCTTTTTTTCCCCCTTAATAAAGGAAATCATCATTTAAAAACTGCATTTTGTATTTACTTGGGCTATTATTGTCGCGATGCTGAAAAGGATAAGCAGAAGAAATTGGATGGTTTGATGATCTGTAGCATGTAGGTGTGACAAATTTGCATAAAACTAAGGAATCAGAAAGGAGGCAAATACTTTCCTTTAAGTATTATTTCCTTCCTCTTCAGAAATCTGTAATGTGATCAATATCTTGTCTTATATCTTATGTCTTATGTCTATTTTCTCTCAAAGTGAGGTTCTGCTTCCCTGTTTAGGTTTCTGTACGTAAGTGGTATGACCCTAGCTTGCTTCCTACACCTAATAACTACTAACTGGGTACCAGGGGACTGAGTGTATGTTGGTGGGGGAGGGTAAATGAGAAGTTAATAATGCACACACAAGCTTAAGTTCACTTGAGGTGATGTACATCTACTGCAGCAATCCTCAACACCATCATACTATTGATTTTGGAAATCACACATTCTTTCTATATTTCTGTGATGCCTTAATTGTTTTAGATTAAAACAGTTCCTTTTACCATTTCTAGATTTTGCAGGTATTATTTCCAGTTAATAACTTAATTGAATGATTATTATTATGGTGTCATAGCCTACTAATGCTAATATGGTAAAACAAAAGAAAAAGGTTATGTCCATAGCAAACTAGCGATGGTAATGGCGTTATTACAGCCAGGCAACAAACCCTGCTTGGTTAGGGTCAGGAAAAGGTCATTGTCCTCATGGCAAAAGCAAACCAATGTTAGCTGCTGGGATTGGAGATGAGAATCTCTGTCTTCAATGCTGAAGTTAGAAATTTTGAATATTCCAAAATCCCAGGAGTTGAACAAAGCTGAACTTTTGCTGCCACATGTTGATTTCCAATGAGATGCTACATTTGCCAAACAAATTTACCATGTTCCTGGTACATTAGTTTGCAAAATGAATGCTGTATTCCTGTGCTCTATCATATATTTTCATGACAGAAGACAAAACAGTTGCTTCTGTGGTCATTTTAAACGGGCTTTAAGGCCTTCAGAGGTATTACACTGTCACTGCAACTGAACTTTATCCCAGGATTGTTTAGGTCTGAATAACTTTGCTTATTTCCTGGCAGTTTTTTTTAAATTGTTGGATAGACCCAGACTAGCTGTTTCATGCCACGCTGATAGTCTCCAGTGACCAACAGTGGCAGGGTTGTTTTTTTTTTTTTTTTAAAAAACAACAAAAAAGGTAAGATATTGCCCATTTTTTTTAATTTTAAATATTA
>VUQK01004782.1:3374-15643 GCA_015106715.1 Bujurquina vittata | reverse complement strand
CTACATTGCTATGTTGTTGTAGTAAATGCAGTATGTAGTTTTGCATTGTCTTGTTGGCATATGCAAGGCCTTCCCTGATGAAGATAGGAGCATGTTGCTCTAAAACCTGAATGTACCCTTCCAAATGTGCAAGCGGTTTATATATATATATATATATATATATATATATGTATATATATATATAGTATATATATATATGTTTATACTATCAGAGATGCAGACCTTTTATCTATGGCTTGATAACAAGCCACATGCTCCCTGTCCTCTACAGACAGTCAGCCCAATTTAACTGAGCTTTGGTGATGTTTCTGGATCATGTTCACATGTCTTCTTCTTTGCATGATAGAGCTTTGACCTGCATTTGGGTATAGAAAGGCAAACTGTGTTCTCAGACAGATTTCTGAAAGTGTCCCTGAGTCCATGCAGTGATTTCCTATTCTTAATGCAAAGCCGCCCGAGGCTCCAAAGTTTACAATATTGATTTTTAACCTTGTCCCTTGCGCACAGAGATTTGTTCAGGATCTCTGAATCTTTTAACATTGTTATATACTGTAGATCAGATATTCAAAGTCTTTGCAATTTTATGCTGAGGAACATTATTCTGAAATTGTTCCACAATTTGTAGATGCAGTCTTTTGTATTTTGTTGATCCTATGCCTCCCTAAGATGCTTTTTTTATACCCAATTATGTTACTGCCCTGTTGCCAATCAGTCTAATTAGTTGCAAAACACCCCTCTAGTTGTTTCTTTTTGTACTACATTTCCAGCTTTTTGTTGCCTCTGTCTCAACTTTTTTGAGATATTTTGTTGCCATCAAATTCAAAATGAGCTAATATTTTTCATGGAATAGTAAAATCTCTCAATTTATGTAGTTTGATATGTTTTCTGTGTACTATTGTGAATAAAATATTGGTTTATGAGATTTGCAAATCATCACATTCTATTTTTATTTACATTTTGCGCAGCGTTCCAACCTGTTTGGAATTGGGTTTGTATCTGAAAAGGACTTCAATGGAAGACTGATATTTTGGGAAATAAAATCTGGCATTTGGGAAATGCTTGCTCTTCAGCTCTTAAAGGATTTGCTAGTTATGAGTGCTGCTAAGCTTGATTTATATTTTATTATTATTTTACAGTCTAATTTTTCTATATTGTAAAACTGCAACCAGTCATTTTTAAATGATGATTTTGTATATAAAATGTGAGTATATAATTTACTGGTGATAGTGACTGTAGCATCACTGTCAGCAGGTTTGTAGCCCTGCTGCGTTCTTCCGTCTGCAGAAAAAAACACCAAAGCTCTCATTTCCTCTTCAACAGTCTCTCCAAAGCCGGTCATTTCTTGGAGAAATTTAGTACTCTGTGTGTGTCAGGTGTCTCTGTGTGCCATGCCCTGCTCGCTCCTAAGACTTACTGTAACAGCGGGTTGATATTCCCGGAAGAGATTACCATCACTGCTCGAAATGTTTCCCGGAGTGATTTGGGACCATGAAGCCAGAATAATTTGACGATTGTATCCACACACACGTGCACATGCACTTGTGCCAGGATATAGTTGTTAAGGGAAAACATTTGAATCTCTTCCAACCTAATCCCAGATGGTAGCACAGCAATGAGGTACTCGCATACACAAAATTAACTGCTCCTCTCTGATCCTAATGTCTGCCAGCTCTTCATCAGAAGCCCCGAGCACGTCTGAGTATTCAGTCCAGACGGAGCGACTTTGCTGGTCCTGGATCAGATGTGGAGGATGATGACAATGATGGTGGTGATGATCTTGAAGATGATGCGAACCCAGATTTAGGATCTGACTTAAGTCTTGATGAGCTTTGACCTTTATGTATTATGAGTTGCTTGGTAAAGGTGAAGACTGAGGAAGTATTCAGCAAGAGGAAGACAGCAGACAGTGTTGTTGCTTTATTATTGTAATGAGAAATTAAATGTGCATAAAATGTAAGATAAAACTTTGTAAATAAAAAACTGAGTATTGACTGTGCACACAGGAAAGCAACAAGTAATTAAACTATTGTCATTTGGATAAGATCACTTTTTTGGGGTGAAACTTTTGGTTATTTAGGACAATATTTGAATGCAGTTTTTAAGCTGTTATTTGTGAAAGACCCAGAAGTGTTGGACTCAGAACAGATCGCACAGTGTGAAGCTATTTTAAATGTATTTTAACTGACTTGAAACTGGTCCTGTTTGAAACACCCACTCTCGTTCATCTGTGTTTGTTTAAAATACTCTTCATCAAACCACCCCCCCACCCCCCAGTCTATTTAGTGTTATCAGTTACGGTTTAGGACTGAAAATCTTCTGTCTCCACATGCACAGCCTGATAGGATGCTTGGAACAGGCTGAGGTGACAGGCAGCTGTTTAAATAGTTCTTTGTACGACTTTCACTATAAACCCCCTTTTTTTCAACTATTGTTGAGCTTTGTGCAAGTATAGGAGCACGTCTGTAAGGTGCATTATTCCTCAGTGTAAGGCACTAAGAGAATAAAAAGTTTTAATTGTTGCCACACCCTCTAGCCGCACGTTGCGCACTACTGGGAGAAAATTATGGGTCCTACTAGAGTTAAGGATAGAACTGCTGTGACTGGTCCACTAAACCACGAGGTTTGTTTTTAGGCATGACAAAAATTAAAAATAGTTATGTTTAAGTTTGTTATGATTACAGATTTTTGGGGTTGGGTTAAAGTTTGGACAGGACTCTCATCTTTCCCCACAGCAGCAGTGGGATCCAAGATGACATGTAACTGATCACTTGACTTTGAAGAGCACACCACTGGTTTTCAAGCATGATATGCTCAAAATCCATTAAGTTGGTGATTTTTTTAAAATTAGGATTTGGATCACTTTATGGGCAGTAATATATCAGGTCTAAAGAACCACATTCACTCTTGGGTTCTGGTGATCATGTCATGACTCTGCAACAAAAGTTACTTTAGAGTCTTAAGTGTGCAACTGTAATAGATGTTTAATGGGTTTTTCATCCCGCCATAAATGCACTCTTCGGTCCAGCAGGAATCTGATGAGGGATGAGATATTGGTTCCTGGTAATGCAGCTTAAGTGGAGGTAAATAGAAATCAAAAGCCATTACCATTATCAAGGCGCCAGCGCCTGTCCATCTCCTCTAAGACCGCCAAACACCCACAACTCAGCAAAACAGTTAAAGGTCTCTGTGCAAATCACTGTGCCAGGTTAGGTGTCAAGCTGTTAGATATTTCACCTTCCAGACACCCCCCGTCGAGGATCCCAGACCAGTGCAGTGTTGCAGGTTGTGTGTTCAGTGGGTTGCATGCGTTCAGGCTTCAATACTATCGACCACATACTCACCATCCGTCTCACTACCAAGACAGATTGCCCCACTAGTCTGCAGTGAGCAATACAATACCTTCTAGAAAACAGAGCCGAACATATTTTCACAAACCGCTGTAACATTGTCCTTGTATAGCTGTTAATTTTGTTGTGTAAGACATTTAATAAAGACTCATCTATTTGTTACTGTGGCCACGTAACGGCCGATGAATCAGACTCTTTTACTGCCATTTTATGAGGTTTGCCAAGTATTGTGCAGTTAGGCTGCAGTAAAGCAGAGCAGTGATTCATTTATTGAAGATCTGCAAAATAAATGTTTTGTGTTTTGTCTCTGAAAATAAAAGTCTGTTTAAAAAACAAAGAAAGAGAGAGATTTGTTTTTTTCCATCGCGATTTCTTTGGTGCTGAGGTCAAAAGTTGAACAGAAGTCAAAAATGGAAATCAGACGATGGTTTCAAAATACCTTTAATCATAAATCACCAACAGTACATAATTCACATCTGCCAGCAAAGCCTCAGAAAAAGCACTTGGCATTCGTTTCGCACATAAGAAATGGACGATACAGGACTTAAAAATTATGACTGAATTAGACATTAGAGGTTTTTTCTTTTTTTTAATGGTTAGACAGTAACCATTAGTCTCACATGAGCCCCAAATAAGGGAGGTACTTTTTCAAGGATTGATGTGTGTTAGGAGTGTAGAATTTATGCCAAAGAGCAGAGAGCTGTTCATGGCCTGACAGTTTTTCTTTCATTTTCCTTTAAGCTGTGGCACAAATGCTGAACCGCAAACACAGCTGTAGCTCAGACTCTTCAGCATGATTTAAGTCAGTAATTACCTTTTATCACTAGACAGGTTTTTTTTCCTAAATGAAGAGTAGCTACGTGTGTTTCATGCTGTTGTGGCTGATTCGCTTGTCCTGTATGCCACATTTCCACCCATATCTTCCTGAACATTTGCAGAGAAAATGTATAGCAAGACCCATTTTTCAGTGGAAAATTTGTGAACTTACTCAAAGTATTTTTAGTTTATGATTTTTGTTTCATATGTCTGCTGAATGCTAAAGCAGGAACCAGGATGATTTATGTTTGTTTTTTATCTTGATGTAAATCAGTAGTATTTACAAAACACAGGACAATGCAAAAATTGTGTGGAAAGGCCACTAGCGCACATCAGTCTGCAACTGTCATTGTATGAAAGAGCGTCTTATAGAGAGTGTGCTCGAGGCTAATCTTCAAACACAGGCAAGTCAGAGCAGCTACCTGGCCCTGAGTGCGTGTTTAAATGAGTAGCGGGGATGACTGGTGAATCTGGAAATTAGTTTTTGTGGAATACATATGTGGTATGCATCAAAAGCTGTCCCTGGACTGTGTAAGGCACTCTCTCCTGAACTTAAATCAAAGGAAACACAGCACATATCAAAATCAAGCAAAAAAGGCAGCAAGACGTATAGCACAACACAGAAAAAAAACAAAACTTTAAATAAAGTCTACCATGCTTCCAAAACATCATACGTGCCCCTTTATCACACTTGCACACATGCACACGCACCTACAAACGTTCACCCAGCTGTGCTGCCTATTTACAAAAAAATTATTTTCTAATGCACAAAAATATTTTCCTACTTTTTTTTTAATCTCCACTCCTGAAAAAGTAAAGTGCAACCTCGTTAACACTATGATCAGGTGTTTTTTTTTTGTTTATTTCTTTTGTCTCGCCTGCTGGCCTTTATTTCTGCCAGACCTTTAACTGCTGAGAAAAAAAAAGCCAGCGCCCTCGATAGGAGAAGCTCAGCCTTTGTATAGTTGTGAACCATCATAGTGATGGACATATGTGATGATGTTCTGCTTCATAACAACTCTTTTCAACTCTACAGAAATCAAAATATATTACACAACTCCAACAACCTCAGACAGGCCGAACAATGTGAAGTTTACAGTAATGAACAAATATATGAATGAATGAAAATTTTGTAATTACAGACAAAAAAAAATTCCAAAAGGGAACGTGATGGATGCTGTCTTCATTGTCCATTGCAGTTTCAATCAGATCCTTTTGCCAGTAATCTGGGTAACTTAAAGCAATCCAGAAACGCCCTTAAACCTACCCAGGGTTCTTTCTGCTTGGTGCAGATTAAGGAAGAAAGACCAAGTTCACCAACTACACCGACCTGATCCTCGACTGGACGAGGGTATTTGGTCACCAAACATCCTATTGTGCCTTCATCAGTAGCTGTACATGGACAAGGGTGCGTCTTCCATATCGTCCTACAAGAAAACAAGAAATAGACTGTCATCCAGTCATACTGGCATTTGTGCCCATTCTTTACACAATACAACTGGATTCCAGGTACCACTTTATACTAGAGCAGCAAATTATAAGCGCTTTTAATAGCTTTATTACTGCTCATATAATTAACTTGCTTGTCACAACTTAGATAAGAAAATTAACACCACTCTTTTATGTGCATACTAAATATCATACAATTAGGACTGTGGGAGCCACTATCCAGGATAAAACCATCCATCAGGAAGGTGCTTACCCCAGATAAACTGCTAAAAGGGTGTCTTTTTTGTGGTGCAGAAGAAGGAGACCAAAGCCCCTGGGGTGTGTGTGTAGGTGTGTGTGTGTGTGTGTGTGTGTGTGTGTGTGTGTGTGTTTGTGTGTGTGTGTGCAACCAGTGGGGGGGCTAAAGGACTGTATACAGACTTAGATCATGGCAGCTGTAAGTACCAGAGACATGAGGACCAAAGGTGAAGACTGTGCAAAGAAGCCCCTGAGACAGAATCCAGAAGTAGAGTGGAAGATGCGTGCTATTGCAGCTTACACTGAAAGTTTCTGGGATAATGTTCCCAGAATGAGCTAGAAGTCCCTAGGTTACAATGGGGCACACCCCAAAGGTCCTGTGGGACTTTGCTAGACTTCTAGACAGACGGGCTGCTGCTGGCTAACCAGTCAGACATAGTGGTGGTTGACAATGAACAAAAGAGGGCAGCTGTGGCAACTGCAGCTGACAGTAATGATAGAAAGAAGGAGCACAAGAAAACTGAGAAAAAGCAGGGGCCAAAGGCACAAATGGAAAAGTCCTGTAGAAGGTGAAGTCCAAAATGGTCCCAGTAGTAACAGGAGCATTAGGGGCTGTAACCACCAAAGTGGCTAAAGTAGAATTCAGACGCAGTATGTGTGGTCTCTGTCCTGAGAATTAAAGCCCTGCAAATATAACCCTCAAAGTCCTCGGCCTGTAGCAGAAGCTTGGGGAAACCTTGTGAGTTTTAACGAGTTATATATTAGGAAGTGAAACTGATTGGGACAGCCGAAATAAATCTACAGTCAAGCCGAGTAAAAATTAAGAGTACATCTCACATCTGTGCTTAACATCTAACACTGCATATTTTCACTCAGAGTGCTGTCTGGATATGATGGATGCACTCACCATAGGTAGCTCCTGCAGCCTGCGGAACTCCGGCCTGTTGCCTCTTCGGCGTAGTTTGAGGAAGAGGAGCAATGTGATGATGACTGCAGCAATGATGAAAGCTGACACCAGACCAGCCAGGAGGGGGTCCAATGCGGGAGAGTCATGGACTGTTGTCGCTAGACCACAAAACACCAGAGACACATCAGCAGGGGCCATTTTTCTATGAACACGCTCTATGCTGAGTAAACATGCTGGCATTGCAGTGTTTCGGAAGGATTTCACTTTGACTAAATATTATAAATATACAGCTTCTTAAGCAGTCATTTAAAGTTGTGACTGGAACCAAATATAGATGCTCAATGAGCCTGTTGAGCGTTCATCATGAATCTCAGGACTGAAGTGTCAAACAGGATGTTAAACGTGCCAGGATAACGCTTTAGGTGAACAAGAAAAATCATCAAGTCTTTTTATTATTAAGGTAGTATTTTCAAACTTTTTGCAACTGAGCTTAAACAGTTCATACAGTGTATGAACTGTGTTTCCATTTTCGTTCAGTGTATTGTTTAATTCCAAAGAATATCCTGATGTTTCTCTGTTGTTTCTCTCTACTGTATATTTCTGTGCATGTTGGAAGTGCATTTCTGTATATCAATGTTGCTAAGGAAAACTGTTTTGTAAATGTAGCTGTTTTTTTTAGATCCTTTGGTCAAAAGTAACAACAACCACAGAGCCGTGAATGCTCCCTGTTCCTCTGGCTTATGGAAAGAGGCGAGGTGCCAAGCACCTAATAAAACCACACAGTGTGAGACAAGCAGAGAAAATTTTACATTTAAACTAGTCAAGCAGCCTGGACAACTGAGGAAGGTTTATCACTTATTACTTCCTTGGCTCCTATAGTCTGGTAAAAGTATTTTCTACGTGTTAAAATGACTGTTTTCTATACCCTGTGTGGACTGTGTGGCTATGGAAAAACAGAAGGAGAAATGGTTCATATATAAATCACTTGGTAAATAGAGGAGCAGAGAGACAGACAAAAGAAGAAAAACAGAAATCTTGAGGCCGGAGTCCCATGACTGCCTCTGTCCCTTTCTCAAACAAACCCATGATTGTGGAGTGCTTGGTGGTGACAGTGCTTGTAGAAGATGTAAACGGGGGGTGCGTGGCGTGTGTTTGTGTCTCTGTGTGTACAGCCAAGAACTGGCTTGTGCTGGAAACAAAGAACAGCGTCGCCTTTGTTGTTAAGCCAATTCACTTCTAGCTCTGTCGATATCCTGGGAGTGAATAGTCAAGAACAAATTCATATACCGAGATGGTGTCTTGCACTTACTGTTGTCCGCGTTGAGTGACAATGGGTTGTTGGTCTGGGGGCTGACCCGGCTGGTTGGCTGCGCGGTGGTAGATTGTCTGCTGGACTGTGAAGTATTTGTTGTCAGCTGGGACGTGGTGGAGTTTTGAGAGGAGCTGGTACTGGATATGCGGGACTTGGTGGTGGACGTGATGGTGGTGATGGTGGTATTAGTGGTAGATACAGGCTTTGATGGCTCGGATGTTGAGGTAGAACTAGCAGGGAGTGCTGTGGTTTGAGTGGGCTTGTCTGGAAAATTCTGAGGCTGTGATGGTACATTGTGATTTGATGAAGCGGTTGGGGTGACTGATGTGCTTAGAAAAGAAAGCGTCTGAGTTATGTGTGTGATGCCACTTTGAGTGGGAACAGGTGTGGTGGGGTGCCTCTGAGAAGGTGAAAGTGTCGAATGTGTGCTGCCGTCAGTTTTTGTTGAAGTTGTTGAAGTGGCATCACTGGCAATGGTGATTTCTGTGGAAAGGAAGAGAGAGAGCATGTCATACTCAAAATTATGTAATATTACCAGGTAAAAACACCTTATACTGTAAGCCAAAATTACATAAACTGATATAAACATTAACTATTACCACTAATGAGCACAGGAAGTTAATTTTTATGGTAAACAGTTAAGAGTTGCAGGTGGTCCAAACATAGAAACTATGAGCAATTTTCACAACCTCAGTATGGACTTAAACAGCTTGCAGTGACTGGATCGGTGTGTAAAACCACTCTAGCGTATAAATAATGTAAAATGACAGCTTCCCAAGAAGAGCCTTAAACAATAACATATGCCTATAATGGAGGACAGATAATGTAAGACAATATTTTTACTATAAAATCCATATAAACCTGACGAATGATGAACATCATCCAAGGGCTTATGGGTGGAGACAGAGAGATGCAGATAAATCCTATTCCTATAATCCATAATGGAGAATAAAACTGCTGCAAATATGTTTTTCCTGAGAACTCCGAGAAATTGCATCTATTTCTGTAAAAGAAGATCTAATTTCTTAACAAGATTGTATATTACTTGAATGCAACCAAAACATTTCCGGTAAAAGGGACTGTGCCACATCCCAAGAATTTTTTTAAATATATTTTTTTTACTGAGTTCTTTCCAAAAAACAAAACAAAACAACAAAAAAAAACTGCTCACCCACTGAGCCAACCTAGCACCCAAGCATTTAACGTATGTGGTGTGATCATCGCATATCTGCTAATGAGAGCTACTTAGCATGTTTAATTTAATGTTTACCATAAATCACTCTAAACTACAATATTATACATACTACAAGTAATTTCCAATATAGCAGCAATATAAAGAGAGAGATACAAAATATATGTGCATACAAAAGATGGAAAAGTTGTCATCCTCTCCTGTATTCTAAATAAATTAAAAATATGAAATTGTTGTTTAAAACATTTAAAACTTATTTCTGGGCTGTAATAACTAAAACTGTTTTTTGCAGTGACCTTGGAAATCCTTAAAGGAGTAGAATTTTAAGCTATTTGTAAAATCATACAGAGACACACTATATGGACCAAAGTATCGGGCAGGTGTTTTCAGTCGCATTGCCACAGGTGTATAAAATCAGGCAGTCAATCCAGTCTGCCTTTACAACTACTTGTTAAAGAATGGGTCATTTTAAAGAGTTTGCTTTCCAGTGCATGCTACTGGAATAGGATAGCACCGTAGCAACCAGTCAGTTTGTGGAATTTCTTGCCTAAAGGAAGTGTTTAGGAACCACAGCAGCACAGCCCAGATGCTGCTGTAGATAGAGTGCATAGGTGATCCAGTACTTTTGTCTACAGAGTGTATGAAGTCTGTGTTATAGGAGTAGTCAAGGCCATTTGGCGCCTTAGAAACTAATTGGGGTGTGGGGGGGATAACATAGCATAGTATTGCAATATTTTGCATGGCGATACTGTATTGTAAATAACAATATTTAATTAAATACAATAAAATACTCGAAAAGCAGGCTCATCTCATGCACCAACCTGAGATAACATTAGCTGAGCAGACTTACATTAAATCGGCTCAACCGAAACACTCAGCTTGACCCAATATTTTATTAGAGATTAGAGCATGACAATAGGTATTAAAGGTACTGTGCTCCAGTGGGTTGAATCTAACTATTAATATACTCTAATTTGTCTGTGTAAATGGGAAGTCTTCTTCACTAACTTAGGTTAATTATGGCGTTCCATAGGGTTCTGTGGAACGACCAATTCTATTTACATGCTTCACTTAGGCAATATTATTAGAAGGCATAGCAAATATTTTCATTACTATGCAGATGACACCCAGTTCTATCTATCCACAAAGCCAGATGGCACACCAAATAGTTAAACTGCAGGAATTTCTTATTGTACTCAGCCCCAAAAGAAACATGGTGTCAAAGAAGCAAAAATAAGTCTAGTCGCTCTTTTTTCTAGCTCTAGAGACGATTATGACCTGGATGACTGAGAACCTACTCAGACATCCTGTCTCAGGGTGATCCTGAAAAATTAGTTTATGCATTTGTTACAGTTAGGCTGGTCTATTGTAATTAATTACTATCAGGCTGTCCTAGAAGCTGCATGAAAAAGCCTTCAGTTGATCCAAAATGCTGCAGCTAGAGTACTGACAGGAACTAGAAAGAGAGGGAATATTTCTCCCGTATTGACTTCTCTTCATTGGCTCCCTGTTAAATTAAGAATTTAATTTAAAATCATTCTTCTCACATACAAGGTCTTGAATAATCAGGCTCCACTTTACTTTGAAGACCTCATAGTACCGTATCACCCCACTAGAGCACTTCGTTCTCAGGCTGCTGGATTACTTGTGGTTCCTAGGATACTTAAGAGTACAATGGGAGGCAGAGCCTTCAGCTTTCAGGCCCCTCTTCTGAGGAACCAGCTCCCAGTTTGGATTCGAGAGACAAAAACACTCTCTATTTTTAAGATTAAGCTTAAATTGTTCCTGTTTGATCAAGCTCACAGTTAGGGCTGGATCAGGTGACCCTAAACTCTCCCTTAGTCACGCTGCAATAAGCCAGGGCTGCTGGCAGTTTTTTCACTTGCCTCTTTTCACTCTGTGTTTATTCACCACTCGGCATTTAATCATTAGTTATTATTAATCTCTGGCTCTCTTCCACTTTGTGTCTTTTGTCCAGCGTCCTGTGTCCTCTCCTCACCCCAACCAGTCACGGCAGATGGCTGCTCCTCCCTGAGCCTGGTTCTGCTAGAGTGGAGGTTTCTTCCTGTTACAAGCGAGGTTTTCCTTTCCATTGTCACCAAGTGCTTGCTCATGCGGGGCTGTCTGATTGTTGGCTTTTTCTCTGTATAATTGCAGGACCTTTACCTTACAAAATAAAGCACCTTGAGGCGACTGATGCTGTGATTTGATGCTATATAAATCGAATTGATTTGAACTGAATTCAATTGAATGAGCGGCTGACACACAGTCGGACTGGACAGAATATTTTTGTCATTTGGTCTTATATGAATGAATGAATTAATTCATTATGAATCCCAGGATATAATTATGTGTATGAGCATGCTACATATTGCAAGCACTAAAGGTGAAAATTCACTTACCTCCACTGTATTGGAGTAAAGGCAAAAGCCTTAAAAGTTAAATATGTCTGAGCCTGGGCAAATACGTATAACCATAGGTATCTGCCTGCCTAAATCCTGCAGAGATACTGCCTCTTGTAAATTATAACAGTTGCCATTTTTCATAAAAATTAATCATGTATTTAAAAAAAGGTACCTAGCCCATATATACACTGACTATAAACCTAAAGTTGAACTGCGTGTGTGTGTGTGTGTGTGTGTGTGTGTGTGTGTGTGCGTGTGTGTGACTTGGGGAGACACACACACTCCTGCCTCTCACCGCCTTGTGAAAAGTCACACAGCAATTAATCACTTCTCTCCTGATGTCAGCACCATCTGAATCACCTCTTACCTAGCTTTTCCCCAACTATATTTTGCCATTCTCCTCCAATCAAATTACACATTATATAATTAAGAAAGTCACAGTTTCTTTGTTCAACTCTTCTTCGCTATTCTGCATCCTCTTTGTATTTAGACCTTTTTCCTGTTCTGTGCGCCACTTCTTCAGAGTCTGAACTAAGCTCTCTGTTCCTTCCTGTCTTGTGTTTGTGCTATCGCAATTAATGCTTAAACTCTGTAGTTAGCCCTG
>VUQK01004779.1:3121-32333 GCA_015106715.1 Bujurquina vittata | reverse complement strand
TACAAGAAACCCCCCCCCCCCCCCCAAAATGTATTTTTACTCTCACAGTGTTCCACATATGCTGTTTTTTTATTCATGGTCCACATATTTGTCTTTATGTTTGCCCGAGGCCCTGAGATAGTGGAAACTTGGTGTGAGAGTCATCCAAGCGCATGCTACCAAAACACATGATCGTTAGGTTTTGTTGCCTTTTCTTTTCCCAGTTCTAACACCATGCGCGACAGTGCGACGCACAGATGAATGGAGAGGAGAGATGGATGAGGAGAATGTGGAGAAAGAGCGGGGAGGAGCAAAAGAGGGAGCGAGAAGGAGCAGTGCCCAGTGCTATTGTCCTGTCTGTCAGTTGCTGGAGGGAAAGAACAAAGAAAACTGGTGGGCTGTGGCGTATCACATGTCTGTCTCACTCTTTCTGACTCTTTGCTCTGTTATTCACTCACGCTCTCAGTATTCACTCCAGGAGATGTGTGACTTCTCTGCATTTGTCCTGTCCTCCAACCACCCCCCTGATTCTTTTCATTCCTAATCTTTTAGTCTAATCACCTCTCCTGCTGCCTCGCTTGTTTACCCCCTCCAAAATCTAAATGCCCTCCTCAGAGGCAGGTGGGGTTGGAGCAGGTGGAAGGCAGTACTATAGGTAGGCACTGGAAGAAAAGAATGAGGAATGGTGGGAGGAGGGGGAGGAGACCCCTGACTACCCCACAGGAAAGGAGGTCACTGCAAGGCCAGCACACCTCACACCTGTCCCTTGGCGCCAGGGAGGGGCAGATAGGAAGGAATGGGGGGAAGGAGCGACACACCTGTCCCCTGAGGAGCTCACTTTTTGGGCGAAATTAGGTAAGAGCTGAAAAGAGAAGAAGGGAAAAATGCAGAGAAACACACTTGTCCCCTCACCTTTCGTGGGGGATGAGAAAAGCGGCAATGAAGGTAAGGAGGTAAGAACATCGGTGTTAAAAAGAGAAAATACATGTGAAAAGTTTCCAGTGTCTCAGTAATTTTGCTCTTCGTCTGTGCTGTTCCACAGGTCGTCCTAATGGTTCTGCATGTTGTTTACCTCTACCATCCAGTTCCAAGATAGCCACCAAGTGCCATAACATGGAAAAAGTTAGATAATGAATGTTTAAGCAAATGGATCTATTGTTATGGTAACAAATCAATGCTTGGAGAGACATGCGCTGGACTACTGCTAATTTCCATGACCTAATAAACGTTCTGTGTCAGCTTTCGGAATAATAATGGCTAACTGGCCTATGAGCGGGCCTCATTTAAATTAAAATCCCATTTGTTTAGCTCTTCTCTCCTCTCCTCTCCTCTCCTCTCCTCTCCTCTCCTCTCCTCTCCTCTCCTTCTGATGTTGAGAGTTTGTAACATAAATAAGCATCTTTTAAATTCTGGATCCTTTCTTGAGGTTACACCCTTGTGTTGTGTTTTTATACATGAATGTCCATGTGTGTTTTAGTGGTACTTTGCGCCCTTAATGTTGTCTGCGATGATATGCTGGACTGATAAGAACTCCACCCCAGAGCGCTAAGCGTCCACAAGCTGACCAGCACACATTCCTCACATACCAAATACACAAACCTGACAACCCTGGACACTGGCCGGTGTGTGTGAGTGCGTTTCTGCGTGTGTGTTTGCTCATGTGCATGTTACACTGATCTCTGTGTGGGTGATTTTTATGTTGACACTGCAATCCCATGTCTCTGTGGCTTTTAGCTATGCAAAGAACTTACAGTGCGTGTGCTCGTGCGCGTGTGTGTTTGGATGAGAGCCCGGCAGGTTACAGGGAGACAGTCAGTCTGCGCATGTTTGCGAGACCGAACGTGTCTTTTAGGTTAAAATAACCGAGAGAGAAAACACGGCCAATGTTTTGATTTTCTGGAAATATCGATGAACATAAAGAGCGTTCTATACTCAGCCACTGAGATTTCTTGCAGCAAACTGCACAAGCACATGCAAATGCACACACTCATGATAATCGCCACGTGTTTCCATCTTATAATCTTATATCGAGCATTTTTTTTTAGGCATTTTTGTTTTATCGGACATTTAAAGGCTGGCACATTTTTTGATCATCTGAACCTGTTCAGTTAATTTGGATCAAATGTTATGTGGACTATCTGGATTTACCAGTTATTTCATTCTCCCTTTATCTTCTCTACTAATTATGTGATTTTTAATTGATTGGTGAAGTGACAGAAAATGCATTGTTTGCAAAACAATCTCCCTTCAGAGTCAGTGCAGTGTGGTGTTTTTTCAAACTGTGGGGTTGGCCTCAACGGTGAAGCATAGAACCACTGTGGGTGGGGTGTGGACAACCAGAATAAAAATATGCAATTAAGTTGAATGATTTGTGGAGTGAAAATGAACAAAGAAGAGTTTGCCGATGCAGCTGTGTTGATCTTTATTTCCCTTAAATTAAATTTGGGTCCATTTTTATTGTTAATAAAAGCTGTGAAAAAAGCTGCGTGGTGGGGGCAGTAAACTGTTTCTCAGCTTCTGAAAGCGGTATGTTAGAAATAAACTGAGAACCACTTGCGCTATGGAACTGTGGCCTGTATCTGATGATCCTCATCAGCAGATTCAGTTTGTCCATCCATTCTCAAGTTTGTCGAGCTTAAACTTGAGACTCAAAGTCCTTGATCTTAGTACCGAAAATGTATATACAAGACATTTGATAATCAGTTATTTTAAGCGAAAAACCAAACCAAAACAAAACAAAAAACCCCAAAAACAATGGAACATTTGAGCGGCTTTAGAAACTTATGACTGCCTTTTAATTTTGTTTTTCCCACAAAAATGTGTCATGGACATGCAAGTGTTGAGCTGATACATAGAGATATCTGTACTGCAAATGCAAATGACTAAACCATCCACTTTTGTTTTATTCCTGCATCTTCAACACCTGATTTCTAAATCTGTCCTCCTTAAGAGACCAAGAAATCATGCTGTGTGAGTCTTTTGCGTATGTCATTTAATATCTACGTGCACATGCCGAAAAGCAAGCTTTCAGTATGCTGATACATACACAGATACTGTATGAACACGCAAATGCATCAGTTGGACCCCTCAGAGGCTCCTACTGACACATGCAGAATGTCTGTGATTTTTCAATGTTTGCTCAGTACAGCTGAATTTAAACCCACTTGCATGCACATTTCTGACTGTCTCCAGAAATTTTCTGCAGTAATCACGTTGCAATTAATGTACTGACTTGGCAGCTATGTGCAGCTTGTAAGAAGTGGAAGCACGGCTCATTCCACGCCTGACCCCATGGCATCGGTCTGAGTGGTTGGTATTCCGCCTCCTGTTTTTGCTGGGAAAACACAAGGGGAATATTTGGCTGTCTGCTTATCTCCTCCGAGTCCCGCGCTGGTAGACAGGGGAACACACACTTCCATGCCTTTGTGAAGTGATTTCCCTACGCGAACCCACATGCACACATACGCACACACACGATACCCACACACACACACACACGCTAAGCTCCCTCCATTCACCCGCGCTTATCTCTTCCTGGTTGTCTGCATCCTGCTACTCAGCTGGAGATGACACACATACGCGCACGCCCGCACACACACATGCGCACACGTATGCGCCCCGACGCTCACTCAAGAGTCATTCATGCTTCCTTCCAAATCACTGTTCTCATAAAATCCTCACACACACTGAGTGAAAGCTAAACAAACCTCAGTATCTGAAGGCTGTGGGTCATTTCTTCAGGAGGGATCCAAGACATAACTGGCTTTTCTCTTCTTTAAACACATTAGTTGAGCATCATAGAAGTGTGTGTAGATAATGTAATGCTTTCTCAATGACAAATCTCTGAGATCAGGTGTGACAGCACAGGATTTACAAGATTTAGGAATTTTGCAAACCAAAATTTGTTGGAGCAGTGGCACAGTGGTGATGTACTTAGTATTCAGCGAGATGGTCCTGCTTTGAATACACTGGCTGGGGCATGTTTGTGTGAAATTTGCACATTTTTTTCTGTACCTGTGTGGGTTCTTGCTGGTGCTCCAACGTCTTCTCAAAGTCACGCATGTTAGGTTGATTGGTGATTCTAAAATTTTGCCATAGTTGTGAGCGTGAAATATTGCCTATATTTTTTTGTTAGACTGGTGACCTGTCAAGGGTGTACTCCACCTCTTGCCCTATGACAGCTGGAACAGCCTTAGGCTGCCCACAACCCTAAATTTGATAATCAATTAGGAGAAAGGATGGATGAAAGTAATGAATGGAGAGAGACTGTTTATTCTCATCTTAAGCAGATTGTCAGGTAAAACTTGTTAGTGCTTCAAGGTCCAGCGCCTGCATACCTAATGAGGCAATTTACATCACAGTTTTCAATGTGACCTTTCATTGGAAAGGTGAGGTTCTTTACAGTGGCCGAAGCTCATTCAGATGTGATGGTACAATATACACTGCTCAAAAAAAATAAATAAATAAAGGGAACACTTAAACGACACAATATAACTCCAAGTAAATCAAACTTCTGTGAAATCAAACTGTCCACTTAGGAAGCAACACTGATTGACAATCAATTTCACATGCTGTTGTGCAAATGGAATAGACAACAGGTGGAAATTATTGGCAATTAGCCAGACACACTTAATAAAGGAGTGGTTCTGCAGGTGGGCACCACAGACCACTTCTTAGTACCTCTGCTGTCTGGCTGATGTTTTGGTCAATTTTGAATGTTGGTGGTGCTTTCACACTCGTGGTAGGATGAGACGGACTCTACAACCCACACCTCCGACTTTGTGCAAGGAGGAACAGGAGGAACACTGCCAGAGCCCTGCAAAATGACCTCCAGCAGGTCACAAACATGCATGGTTCTGCACAAACGGTTAGAAACAGACTCTATGAGGATGGTATGAGGGCCCGACATCCACAGGTGGGGGTTGTGTTCACAGCCCAACACGCTTGGTATTTGTCAGAGAACACCAGGATTGGCAAATTCGTGCCCTGTGCTCTTCACAGATGAAAGCAGGTTCACACTGAGCACATGTGACAGACGTGACAGAGTCTGGAGACGCCGTGGAGAGCGATCTGCTGCCTGCAACATCTTTCAGCATGACCAGTGATGGTGTGGGGTGGTATTTCTTTGGAGGGCCGCACAGCCCTTCATGTGCTCGCCAGAGGTAGCATGACTGCCATTAGGTACGGAGATGAGATTCTCAGACTCCTTGTGAGACCATATGCTGGCGCGGTTGGCCCTGGGTTCCTCCTAATGCAGGACAATGCTAGACCTCATGTGGCTGGAGTGTGCCAGCAGTTCCTGCAAGATGAAGGCATTGAAGCTATGGACTGGCCTGCCCGTTCCCCAGACCTGAATCCGATTGAACACATCTAGACATCATGTCTCGTTCCATCCACCAACGTCACGTTGCACCAAAGACTGTCCAGAAGTTGGCGGATGCTTTAGTCCAGACCTGGGAGGAGATCCCTCAGAAGACCATCTGCCACCTCATCAGGAGCATGCCCAGGCATTGTAGGGAGGTCATACAGGCACGTGGAGGCCACACACAATACTGAGCCTCATTTTGACTCGTTTTAAGGACATTATATCAAAGTTGGATCAGTCTGTAGTGTTTTTTCCACTTTAATTTGGTGTGTGACTCCAAATGCAGGCCTCCATTGGTTAATAAATTTGATTTCCATTGATTTTTGTGTGATTTTGATGTCAGCATGTTCGACTTTGTACAGAACAAAGTATTCGATGAGAATATTTCATTCATTCAGATCTAGGATGTGTTATTTGAGTGTTCCCTTTATTTTTTTTGAGCAGTGTATAATGTAATATACTATAACTGTAACTATTCCACATGGCCAGTTTCTCATTTTCTGTGTACAGAAAATATTTTGGGACCTGATTTAAAGAACCCTTTAAAGTGTCCAGCACAGAACGAGTATCAGAGAATTGTTTCATTTTGTCTATCACAGCTGTAGCTACAGTACCAGATTCATTGTGTTTGTTTGAAAGTCTGATGGCTAAGTTTGTTTCAGTCAGGACCATTATAATCAAAAGAAGGGCAGCAGAAAGAGCAAAAATCTGATATTGATATACTGGCATAATATACATTATACATATACTGTGTTGCTAAAAGAATTCACTCATTCATCCAAATTATTGAATTCAAGTGTTCCAGTCACTTCCATGGCCACAGGTGTATAAACCAAGCACCTAGGCATGCAGACTGCTTCTACAAACATTTGTGAAAGAATGGGTCGCTCTCAGGAGCTCAGTGAATTCCAGCTTGGTACCATGATAGGATGCCACCCATGCAACAAGCCTGTGAAATTTCCTAACTACTAAAAATTCCACAGTCAGCTGTTGGAATTATAACAAAGTGAAAGTAATTGGGAATTACAGCAACTCAGCCATGAAGTGGTAGGCCACATAAACTCACAGAGTGGGATCAGAGGATGCTGAGGTCTGCAGTGCGCAGTGGTCACCAACTTTCTGCAGTCAGTCACTGCAGACCTCCAAACTTCATGTGGCCTTCAGATTAGCTCGAGAACAGTGTGTAGAGAGCTTTGTGGGATGGGTTTTCATGGCCAAGCAGCTGCATCCAAGCCTTACATCACCAAGTGCATCCATAAAGACATGGATGAGTGAGTTTGGTGTGGAAGAACTTGACTGGCCTAAGCCCAACAGAACACCTATGGGATGCGTGAGAGCGAATACTGTGAGTCAGGCATTGTCTTTCAACATCAGTGTCTGACCTCACAAATGCACTTCCAAGAGAATAGTCAGAAATTCCCATAAACACACCCTTCCCAGAAGACTTGAAGCTGTTATAGCTGCAAAGGGTGGACCAACATCATATTAAATCCTATGGATTAAGAATGGAATGACACTCAAGATTATATGTATTGAAGGCAAACAAGTGAATACTTTTGGAAATATTGGAAATATTCATTCAGTATGTTATGCATACATTTCCTCCCTTAATATGCTCTGCTAGGCCTTTACTGCAGCCACCTTCAGTTGCTGCTTCTTTGGAGATCTCTCTGCCATCTTTTCAGTAACAGAAAATCATGCTCTGTTGGGTTGAGCTCAGGTGCTTGGTCATTGAAGAATAACCCATTTCTCTGCCTTCTACCAGTATGCTTTGGGTCATTTTCCATTTGCACTGTGAAGTGCTATCTGATCAGTTTTAAGATGAGATGAGATGAGATAAGATAAGATAAGATAAGATAAGATAAGATAAGATAAGATAAGATAAGATAAGATAAGAAAAGATAAGATAAAACTTTAATAATCCCACAGCAGGGAAATTTGTGCATTACAGCAGCTCAGTACAGAGATGAATATGAAGATGAATAAAAGCACTTGCAGTACTTGTCTGAATCTGAGCAGACAGTACAAGTCTGTGCACTTTACAATTCATCATACTGCTTCTTATCAGCAGTCACATAATCAATAAAAAACACTAGTGGCCCAGTTCCACTGACAACCATACATCCCCATATTGTGCCATAACATCACCTCCAACATGTTTGACAGCTTTGGATCATGAGCTGTTTCCCTCCTCCATACTCCATGTCTTCCCATGATTCTTGTAAAAGTTAACTTAGTTTAATTTTTCTAAATATTTATTTTTTCAGAACTGGGCACCCCTCCCAGTGGTTTGCACCCTGCTGTGAACCCTCTACATATACATCCATGGAAATGTATTGTGATAACAGACTCTGACAGCAATACTCCTACCTCCTCGTGTTCTTGAATTTGTTAGATATTGTGAAGTGTTTTTTCTTAGCCGGGGAAATAATTCTGTTTTTCGGGCTTTTTAGTGTTGCTGAATTGCCAGTGCATTCCTTTTTTTTTACATTTTTTTTTAAAGAATGTACCAGATTGTTGATTTGGCCACTCCCAAAGGTTTTGCTATCACTCTGATACGTTTATTTTGTTTTTTCAGCTTCCTTTTGCTTGCATTAACCTCTCGCAATTACAGTAAACAGTTACCAATTACAGCTGCCCAGTTACTTTTGAGTCACAAAAAATGGGGGACTGTGTATAAAAATGACTGTAATTCCTTTTAATTTAATGCAATACTTTTGTTAAAACCCTTGAATTAAAGCTGAAAGTCTGCACTTCAATCACATCTTCATTGATTTAAAACCCACTGGAGTGGTTGTGGTACTTTCCAATTTTTTTTGCAGTTAACTGTTTATTATTATTTGTTATAATTTGTTTTTGTTTGACTCCAGGGTGTTAGCTCTAGTGTCTCTATGGCTCTGTATTGTTACAAAATACGCAGTTCTGCTCTTTTCCATACTGTAAATGACACAGCTGTATTTAATGATACAGCTGATTAATACAAGTTTAACCAGCTAAAATGTTCTGCAAACACACCTCAAATCATTGGATGTGAATGCCCATGCATGCATATGTTGACGCTGTCCTGTGTATGAAGCCCACCATGTCGTGACAGCGAGCTACAGCTACTGTTCATCCCTTCCCCCATTCATCAGTAGGAAGGAAACTAGAGCAACGTGTGTATGTGTGCGTTTTTGCGCTGCTGCGTTATATCTGTGTGTGTTTGCGAGGGAACAAGTGGTCTCACTCATATTATATTAAACAGGATTTTCCCGAGCAGAGTGCTCCTGCCACTGAGCTTCCGAAGTCTTCCTCAGGATTCCCGCCTCAGCATAAACTCCGTGGCCATGCCGAGGGCCGACTGTTTGTTCTGGAGCGTCATTGTTCCGGAGCAGCAGAAGCCATGAGTCAGCATTGCCGTCACATCTCCCACCTGCTGCGCAGCCTTCAATTATTAAATGTCTGGGTGCTTTTATGTCACACAGCTTTCCCTGATGGTATTTAAGGGAGAAAAAATCAGTCCCATTCACACATTAATGCCTAAGGAAACATTTCTTTCTCCCAGCAGTCAAACATGTTGTCCAAGTATTGTAGAAGCAAAGCTCTGCTCCCGACGTTCAGCACACTCCACCTGACACCTGCTTCAATATAGCTCTTGTTTGTTTTTTTCGGTTAGGCACTTTCACAAAATTATGTCACCATTCCCCTCCCAATATCATGCTCTTTAGTGGAATTTGAGATGCAGCCAATGGGTGAACACTGGCTGCAAGTTGATTTATTCAAACAAACTCTTTGATGTGAGTCAGTCAAGTCCACTTGAGTCTCATGTGAACACTGCTTCACTGGGAAAAGCTACAACTCAAGGAAATCTGATCTCTTGTGCAGAGTGCCACAAAAAAGCTCTGATAAAACACAGGTTAAATTTTAGCACATGCACATGGTTTCCTTTCCTGGGTTCATTTAAACTTTATGATACAGTCTTTGTCTTTATTGTCTTTATTTATTTATTGTCTTCCCATAATGGAAACTGTGTACCCACACCTTGGTTAATCTGTCAGCGGTCTCAATGAGAACAGTGTTCTCTGTTGTATGACTTTCATTTGATAGTTGTCCATTTAAAGGTCTGCTGGCTGTTTGCCCCCGGGTGCAGACCTGGGACACCCTCACGGTAAACCAAGCCATAATCACGTCCCGTCGCAATGTCTGGCCAAACCCATGACCCACTGGAGAGGAATCTCAGTGTCACAGTAAAGTGATTAGGGGGTTACGCCAACTCTGCGTGTGTGTCATATGATATTATGTTATTCTGTCTCATACCAAACATTTCTTTGCTTGATCTCCCCGTCAATTTACAGTTCAGAGTCCCCTTTAAGTGCGCAGGGATTTAAAATCTTTTCATTCGTTTCACATTTAATTATACAGCAACCAGTTCACAACACGAGTCATCTCAGGTCACATCGCATATTAAGGTCAAGGCCTTACAAAAGAGTGAAAGCCAGTGGGTCCCTTTAAGCAATGAACCACGGAGATGAGATGTTTTTTTTTACTCAAGATATTTGTGCTCTTCTTCACTCATCCTTCCATTTGTAGCACTTCATAACATTTTTCTTTTCTTTTGCTTTTGATCACTTGAAATAGACAAGTAGGTGAGTAGCAGGGTATTCTAAAGAAATTGAAAAGCAAAAGCTCTCCTTGGAAACAGATGAAAGCTCCTGTTAACTGGATTTGTTTATGATCTGTCTGGGTTTAATTTCCGGGTCATTTCAGATGTCCAGTTGTGTGCCTCACTGCCCTGCCATCTGTTTTAAGCCGTGTTCATGCATGAAGTAACTGTGCTTATTCTAATCTCTAGACAAACGCACGCACACATACACACACGCGCGCACTGTGGTGCAGGTAAACACAGTGATGTGTCAGTGTAGAAGTGTGTAACTGGGTCTTTGTCAGTGTCTGGAACTGTATTTACGTCTGTAAAAATATATAATTAGAGTGTGTGTGTGTTTTGTGTGGACCTATGAGTCAGACTTTAGCTTTGACTGTTACTTATTTTAAAGTTTGTAATTATGGTTTCAATTCAGTGATCACTCACATGCTGTAAATACACTCTTTTATTCATGATTTATTTTATTGTATGTCACAGCAGTTTAGATTATCTCTTCTACTCTGTTTCTCTCTGTCAGACATGCTTGTAGCAGGGTGTGGGTGCAAGCAGCATTTTTAGACTTGGGCTAAGCAGTTACATTTTTCTGTTTTTCTTTTTTCCCCCCTAAAAGTGCATTTTTGACCAGTGGTATAAAAACTCCAGCATCTCTTTACATTCCAGCACCCTGCAGAGTGAAGTAGCTCATCATTATCCCATCTTAAACACTCAAAGAAGAATAGAAACGGCTGTTTCAGTTTCAAGTGCTACTTAAAGTCATACTTTGCTTCACAATGGACAATGAAGGATGTGGACAGTTTGGTTTCACAGCAGTGTTTTGGGGTTTTTTTTGGGGGGGGGTCATGATAACATCCATATAGACAATTCATGTAGCATCTTTAGGAATTTCAACACTTCACAATTTGTGTTTGAATCTATTTAATGTTGTGAACTTTATGAAGGTTGGTACTCCTTGAACTGACTCCTTTGGTTGGTTAAAGATGTCCAATTCTATACAAGGCAAGGCAAGGCAAGGCAAAGTTTATTTATATAGCACATTAAAAACAACTACCGTTGCCCAAAGTGCTGGACAGAACATAAAATCCACAACAACAATTAAAACAGAAAAGAATACAATTCAAGAATAAAATATAAAATATAACGGATAAAACCATAAGTAAAATCCCAAATACATATATTAAGAAAAAAATGCCATAGTAATGCCAAAATTCTCACCCTAACTAGCTTCAAATGCCAGCGAATATAAATGAGTCTTAAGAAGTACTTTAAAATGATTAAGCGATTGAGTTTCTCTAATGTGGGAAGGTAAGTTGTTCCAGAGCTATACAGGCTATACAATACATGGTTGTCATTTTGTAAATTAAAAGTAAAGTAGATAATAATATAGGCTGCTTTAGGCCCCTTTTTGATTGATGAGCTGTTACAATGCACAGTATCCTAGTCTTTCAGCCATTTTGCTTTTAAAAGAATGATAGAATGATGAAAACAAGTGGGTGAAATCATGGCAGCTGCGACCATTTTTTATATAAAATCTATGGTATCACTCCTGGCTCTCATAAGTGAATGTGGAAATAGCATATGATCACAAATCTGCAATCCATTTTGGGGTTTTATAAAATGTGGCCATATTTTTTCCCCTTTACCCTTAAAAAATTATGTTATTTATTTATATGTATCTTTCCTAAACACAAGCTGTCTCAGTTACAGTCTTTAAGAAACAATTTATGAAACATGAATGGTTCCATTTGCGTATTAATGTACAGTCTTTATAGTCCTGTTATGGTGCAGCGCTTCCTTTTTAAAATTAAATCATTCATAGTAGAGTCAAGTTTAAATTAAGTAAATTAAACTCAAACCAGAAAATACAGTAATACTTCTCCATTAGGTAAATCAAAGTGCAGTTTTGACCAGTGCAAAAAAAGTATATAAAGTTACCGGTAATTGTTCTTTCAGCTGCTCCCTTATTTCCCAAGAGCTTGCCACAGTAGGTTGATCCACATTTTTGATATGGCACAAATTTTATGCCGGATGCTCTTCCTGATGCAACCTTCCCATTTATCTGAGCTTGGCACTAGGATTGCACTAGCTTGGGACCCCTGAAGCTGGGTTTGTGTCTCCGCCTGGGCTTTAATCCTTTGTATGTAAGGTATATGTGCTCTCTCCACTACACCACTACACCACTTCAGAGTATTTACCCATATTTAAAAAAAAGCACAAAACATCTTCTTTACATTATAAATACACTGTTTACAGTCACATTCCCATGTTAACAGAGTTGTGTATTTAGTGGTGAAAAGATATTTGGGTGGAGCACCAACTTAATAAATCCACTTCATAAGCCTCTCAGCTGAAAAGCATGCTGTATTGTAATGCTTTGAGACCGGCATTTTTGGTGCTTTGCCTCATCATGACCTTTTTCAACACTGTCAGTGTTCAGTCAACTTGAACTGCAGCACCTGCTGTTGGTCACAAAGGGTTAACATGGATCGAGCAGCTTGCGCAGTGATTACTTTTGGAGAAAATCCTCAAACGGGGCCGAGATAATCTCTTTTTTAATATAACGGCACATTCACGGCCACAGTTATATACACCATAATAATATCACACGACTGAAAGGGCTCATATACATGCACATGTTCACACACATGGACGCCCACATCTTCGCCCACCTACACTGTGACCTTATATCTGCTTAATGAAGAGCTTAGTGAGGCATGTGTGTGCGTGTGTGGTCACTGTGTATGTGTGTTTGTGTTAGAAACACCCCAGTGAGTACACAGCATGAGTGCATAACCCAGTAGTGTATAATTGTCTGCTGTACTATACTGTAGTCAAAATGCACAGAAGAATGCTGGTAAATTGATATAATAGATAACATGTAAGCAAACAAACTTGGATTTTTTAAATCAGTTAGTCTAGTTGTGTGTGCACAGGTTGACAATGTCTTATGACAGATTAAATATCTTTAGAACTCTAGAGTTTCTTTTTTGCCTTGAAGGTTGCTGCTGTGTCCTTTAAATGATATGATCAAAACCTTTCCAGAAGCTTTGTAATCAAGCCATGAACTGCACTGTCTTTGCTAAAGTAAATCCATAATGACAGATCTGGTAATGAAGGTCTTCTTTGGTCATATATGCAATTTTCCATTTTGAAACCTGGCCCTGTTGTTGTCAGCATAGCCTGTAGCAATGCTATGATGCCTTGGTTGTTTGAATTTGACCATCAAAGGCTGTATTACATACTTACCAAATAATTAAAAGGGCTAATTGGACATCTGAGTTGCAACTCATTGCATAAATGATAAAATGGACTGGTTCTTATATAGCGCTTTTCTACTCTGCATGAGCACCCATTCACACACGTTCTTTCTAATATTCACACTCCGATTAACCCATCTGGAGCCAAGGATATTTTAACATGCCAGTTACCAAATCACCAGACTTACAATTGATAGGTGATCTGTTCTACCTCCTGAGGCACAGCCACTATATAGTGGTTTAGTGGAATAACCTTAGATTGACACTATTCTCTACAGAACTGTACTTTCAGGGCAGTGAAAAATGAATTAGTAAATCAGTGCAGATGCAATGAAAATCCTTCACACATTTCTATAATATTATAAGCTCTGTGTTCAGGGTGGGTTGATCATTTATGGATATAAATAGATATTAATATTCCATCTGTTAATCAGGCTAATTGTTATTATTCAATTAAACCCCCGATAGCCCAGGTTGTTCTGGAAACAAAATTAAGAAAGATGTAAGTAAGTTTATTGTACATTACAAAGCTGAAGCCAAACAAGCATTACTACACAGGAAAAAGCTGCTTAGACCTCATTGCATTTAAATCTTTTTACACTCACTCACACTTTCTGCGCACACATTTTGAGTGGAATGTGACAAAATACACATTAATCAAAATTAAACATGCATTTCACTGATAACATTAAGATTGCTGTTCATTCTGATTTTAATATTGGTAGGAGAAAGATAATCCACTGAAAAACAAACCTAATGTGACAGCACTCTCACAAAAATGTCAAAGACTCTGCCCTGTTCCCTGTTTGGGAATTCTTGTTAAGTCAGTACACATTTGAATTAAAAGAAAAAAAAACCCAAAAAACCAAAAAGAGCAAAACAAAACAGAATGGAACCATTTTACATGTATCAGCATGAGTTAATAACTGTCTGGAAAAAAAAATGAAAAAAAGGGAAAAAAAAAGGAAAACTGAGGAATTTTTTTTGTCAAAAACAAAAATCTTTTCCATTTGGTGATCACAAAACATAAAAGCCCAAGCAGGAAAAAAAAAATTAAACCAAGTATACAGAATATACTCAGTCTATACAAAAACGATCAGAAAAATGAAACAGAGTAGTCATTATTTCTTAATTTAAATACTAATTTAATCTTGTGTTATCTATTGCGTTATCGTTTTATTAACATACTATGACTAACTACTCTTTTGGATCAGTGCATGTGTGATTTGCTCAGGTGCAGATCATGATGACAGGGAGAGAGTGACACACAACTCTGTTGGGCATTTGCTGTCAGGATGCAGAATTACTTACAGAAAGCCGACTTTAGCTGCGTCTGCTTGAGAACTTGATCAATATGACATAAACCAGTGTGCTAGCTGGGGTGAGTATATGTGAGTAATGATAAGTCTACCTCTCAGACTGTGTTTGGTGCATTACTCTGAAGGCTGAAGACAACCGTGTGTGTGTGTGTGTGTCCCTGTGTGCTGGCGTGTGTGTGTGTGTGTGTTTGCTGCAGTGCCCCTGCTGAAGGGCGAACAGTAAGGCCCTGGTCAGCATGATGTGGGTCTCCTGGGACATCATGGGGTTTTTGGATCAATACCTTTCCTCCTGCATCTCCCTGCATCACTGTTCTCATCCCTCCTCACCCCCTGGCTTGACTTTGGGCTATTTATGGTATCTCTATGGATTAACAAGACCCCAACAATCAATGGGCCAAACCTACTATCACTGTACTCCCCCTCCACTTCTCACTTTCTATCTCTGCTTGCGTCAGCTCCTTTTCTCTGGAAAACTTTTAGTCCTTGTAGTTTCCCTTGTTGTCCTGAAATGTTCAGAGCCAATAGAAGTGTAATCTCAGGACACTGTTACAACTACGCTGTCCCACAAATAGAAACAAAAAATGAGGGTGACATCTTTTGCTAATGCAGCTGGATGGTGACATGTTAGGATAAGGATTCTCACATTGTCTTTTCACTGTTGAAGTCTCGGATTTAAGTCATTTTTTTGTTCAGATTTTTTTCGTTTACCCTTCTGTGGCTTAGTGTGATAGCAGAGAACATACGAGAGGAAAATTTAGTCACCCACAGTGCAATTTGGTGTCAGAAATAACAATTCTAATAGGCCTATGCCGACCACATCTTAAAACACGTGCTGGTGTAATTGTGCTGTTTTTGTGACTTTATGTGTCAAAGTCACACCCAAATCAGTTCTTTCAAACCTGTTTTTATATATGTCAACTCTGAATGCTTTGCTTTTCAACCAGGGATTAATTTAATCCAGACTTTTGTTATAAAATGGCTTTTGGGAAAAACACACACACACACACACATACACAGAAGAAAAACACATTTAAATGTCTGTTTTGCATTCATCGTTGCATAAATAACCGAGTCACAGTTGCAAATACTCAAACAAAAGACAGCTAGAAGTTTGATTAGTACCATTCGTGACAAATGAAAAATGGATTTTCCCAATCAGACCTCTTTCCAAACTGCACTGTGCAGAAGCTTTGTGATGTAGCACCCTCTCACTGAAATACCAAAAACTTGTTGGTCAGGCTCAGCAGCATGAACCCTATTAACAACCAGCACCTGCAGCATACAGTCAGAGTCAGATTTAGTGCAACAATTACAGAAACGCGACACAGAATCGTGACAGAGTAATTAAAGACTGACAGGAAATAATTACTTTTTCAGACTTTCAAAGACATTTTGATGCTTTTTGCTGCTGTAGGCTGGAAGTTTTGCAGGATTGGACTACTGTGTGAACAAAACCATCTGCTGGTCATTTGTAGTGGTCATTATGGTCGCTTAGTTATGCAATAAGAATACAGCAGTTAACATGATGTTTCATAATGTTTACTAAATGCTCTGAGCATATCTTCGTACTTTAATTTCTTTTAATGTCTAGAGCTCTTTCAGTTGTTTATGAGGAAGCCCAATTGGTTGCTGGCTCTTTTTGGTTTTAAAGGTGACTTTTTTACTTTATACATAAAACATAAATGCACCAAATAGCTCTACATCTAGTTTGAGGGATCTAACCAAAATATAATACACACACTCTCAGACTGTTTGTGTTGTTATTCATAGATCCGTAGACACTGTAGTTTGCTCCTCTCTGCAACAATAGTGCAGAGTTGAGCACAATGGCACCCTGACCCCCTTTTCCTTTAGCAGCAATCCTGATTAGCTAAATGACAAGCTGCTCCCATGCCATTGTTAGTGTATTAGAGTCTTGAATCCCTGTGGAGGTCAATAACTCAGCTCAGCTAATCACTCAGAGATGACTATCGTTCAGTTGTCCATTGTTAGAAACTAGCAGGGGGATTGTGTGCATATATGTCTGTGTTAAAGAGTGATAAAGAGACGGAGGACAGAAGGTCTACATGTACTACTGTACAGTATGTGCACTGTGGCTGTTTTTGACACCAGGTAGCTTCTGAAAGGTAGCACTGCAGCTTGCGTGTAGACCTGACATTTGAAAAATCGAAGCACCGCGCTCCCTGACACACTGGGTGCCATGGGTTCATGGTGATGTTGGACCAAATGTCCTAATTAAGTCTTTGATTTGTCTTTTTCATATAGAAACATAGATACTTGATTTTTTTTAAGGGTGCACATTTTCACATTTTCACAGTTTCAGGTTCACCTTCAAATGAATGCAGTTTGTTTTCTCATTAATCTAGTAAACCCAACGATGAAGCACAAATAGGTTTTTGGACTGCTTTGCAAGTCGGCTCCTGATAAAGTTCTCAGTGTATCCCATTTACATTGCAAGCATTCAGGCTGACCCTTAACCTTTAAAGCTCCGTTGACAGTAATGCCTCAGGTCTTCTTAGGAATATGAGAAACATCATTATATTTTCATTTTCTTCTTTTCTTCTCAGCAGAGTGGATGGGGACTGCTTTCAGACATTTTCAGGTCTTTTCTTCAGAAATTCTACATTACGTTCAGCGAGCTTTTAGAGCGTTTTCATGAAAGCAGCCATGGTGTTTTCTTGGCCATATGCCTTGGTTGTCTTTTGTTGAAATGTAAACACATGCTCCAAATAGGCACTCTAAAGACTCTGGAAAATATATATTTTTTCTTTGCTCCATGTTTATTTGACTTGGGCACTTTGACAGATAAGTCAAGAAGCTTGGTCCTCCTAAGGAAGCACAAGGACTAGAGCCACTACTGCCACTTTGTGTTTAGAGGAGCCTTTTGCAGTGGTTTGGGTATCTCATTGGCTTGTCCCCTGTTTCCCCACTTTCATTAGAAGCAACTGGTTGAAGATCACGAGGTAGCTCAAGCCCTGGGCTAGGATCTCATTTGTCCTGGAAACAGGGAGGATGTCTGTGGTGCAAGGGCAGGGGTAGAGGGAGTGAACAGTGGAGGGCACAGCAGTGACAAGCTTACACATGGCCTGATTTCAGACCACTGTAAGACAACCAATATTGCATTGTTAATTAAAAAAAAAGTAATGAAATACACATTACTCATTAATTAGTAGTTCAGCATGTTACTTAATTGCTGTTGCATTATTCCATCTCATCACCTGAAATGGATTGTCACATAATTACCAGTTAACAATAAAAACCTGAGGCTACAGTGCCACACACCAACACAAATCCCTGTCTTAATAAGGACACACATATGATCTTTCTTTTAGTGTTTAAATTTAAACACAAAGCCAACAACAAAAAGCAAATGGAAAACCAGCCCAAAGAGACTTCAGAGAGACTTCAGGTAGAAATGGAGACTACAGTGCTGCAAGACTGACTGCACATCACTGCCTGTGTTCCCCGCTGAAGTTCAGGCTCTGGCGGCTCGGCTGGAGTCAACATACGCTCTGGGTTCTCAGCTAGCTGTGTGTCAGCATGGTGTCTGTGCAGATGCTTGCAAAGAGCTGATGTTGTGTTTGCAGTGTAATGAGATTGCTTCTGGGCAAAGTTTGCACTTTATCACTGCGCGCTTGTCCTTTCATGTACTAAAAGTAAAAATAATGTCCTTATCTCCACTCCTCAAGCAATAGGAAGCCAAAGCTGCTCCAGGCTCCAGTTTACATCAGACACACATTTCTGTATGGGAGAGTGGAGACTCTGGTAATTGATTGTATCCAAGTATTGCTATACTGTAAGCTAGACAGTAGATTGCAAGAAGATTAAATTAAGTCGTCTCTTCAAAAGTATAGGATGTCACTGAGTAATTTCCTGGTATGCGTGACATTTACTTCAGCCTCCTGCCTAGAGTGTAACAAAAGGACATTTGTATTTCCCTAATCCGAGAATCTCAGACCTCTAAAACAGGGGTCGCAAAGGGTCAAACGCTTTGAACATGAACCTAACTTAAGAACAAATACCAGCCTTAACAAGCTTGAAAATCACAAGTACCTTACCATTTCTTTCAGTTTCTTGTGTTAAATAAAACACCTCATACATATTAACCAATATGAAATAGCAGTTATCTCGGGCTATTTAGAAAAGATCCTCAGGGTCGGAAAAGTCAACGCGAAAGAGCCATAAACGGTCATTCTTTCTCATGGCCAGCAGGGGGCGACTCCTGTGGTTGCTGTGAGTGGGTGAATGAGTTTATGGGCTCAGTTGCCAGTTTCACATCTTTTGATAATGCAACATGATGTTTATTTAGTAAACAATCGTCTGATTTAGAGTAAAATAGTCTCACCTCCGACACGGCAGGTGGCTGTCCATCCCTGAGCCAGGTTCTCCCGGGGGCTTCTTCCCATTAAGAGGGAGTTCTTCCTTGCCACCATTGCTTAGTGCTGCTCATAGGGGATCATGTGATTGTTGGGGCTTTCTCTCTAATATTTCAATCTCCTTATTTTCCAGTGTAAAGTGCTTTGAGGCAAATGTTGTGGTTGGGTACTATAAAAAAATAACAGAATTGAATTAGAGCAGTGATAAGTTATTAGTGTCTATGTGTGTGTGCATGTGCAGTGTCCCTCAGTTTCTCATACAAATGCACCTCTCACTCATGATGTGGTCATCATCTCTCAAGTTGAGGAGAAAAAAAGACATTTACAAACTATGTGATGTGATGATGGCTGCATTGATCTTTTTGTTATTGCTGCGATTGTTTGTTCCTCTTTGGCCCGAACTGAAATTTCACGCTTTCACACTGTGGTTGTGTTCATGGTGGGCTTTGGGTCTTTGTGTTTGGACTGTGCACAGTGTACTCAGATGATAAAGATCAATGCAATATTTACTTTTCACAACAGTTTGATGATTTGATAACCAGAAAATGCTCTCGTACTTTCAGCTGTATTTTGGGGCGACATCGCTTTAGATGAGGAGGACCTGCGCATGTTCCAGATTGACAGGACGATAGACCTGACACAACACACACACATGCACACACACTCTCGACAGGGTCACACATCTGGTAAGTGGACTCTGTGACTATCGTGTACTGCTCTGTCTTGTGTCTCATTAGCCATCATTTGCAGAGTAATTTAAAAAGGAAGTGAGTAAACAGGAGGTCACCTGAGAACAACATCTGTGATTGTCTGATTTTTAATTTTTAATTTTTTGCTTTTGTTTGTCAGGCGGAATCAAGGAACATGAAACTGTGAAGAAGAGAGGGTTGTTATACCTTCTGCTGGAAAGAATACGTAGGTTCGGTTTAGGTAAGCAATCTAAAATCTATCACATGCTTTGATTCAAGCTTTAAGGATCTTCATTCAACCTGCTGGGTTTTGATTATGTAGCTTGGTGATTTTCTTTAACTTACTTTGCTTGGTTATTACTGTTTCTTGAACTGTATGATCTAGAAATCCTTTGGTTTCCTTTTCAAGGAATTTCTTATGTCCTTGCAACTGCAGCCATACACAAAGTAGAGACAAAGAGGTTAAGATACATGATAGCTTAAGTTAGGCTACAGTAAGATGATCTGTTTTATTGCAATTTAAAATGGAGGACAAATTGGTCTTCCTGAATGTGCAGTCCTGTGAAAAACTAAGCTAGCTAGCAGAACCACCTTTAGCAGAAATCACTTTAAGAAATCATTTTCTCTATGACTTTATCCGTCTCTTGAATCACTGTGGAGCAATTTTGGCCCACTCTTCTTTTACAACATTGCATGGCTTCTTTGAGAATTGTGGGCATTCATTTATGCACAGCTCTCTGAAGGTCTCACCGCAGCATTTCAATCAGGCTGAGGTCTGGACTTTGACTGGGCCTTTGCAACATTTTTCAGTCATTTTGTTGTAGCTATGCTGTTGTGCTTGGGGCCACTGTCCTGCTACATCACTTCATTTTGACCAAGCTTTATCTGTCAGACAGACAGCTCACATTTGACTCTAGAATACTTTGGTATACAGAAGAGTTCATGGTTTACTTCATGGCTGCAAGGTGCCCAGGTACTGTGGCTGCAAAACAAGCCCAAATCATCAGCCTTCCACCACCGTGCTTGACAGCTGGCATGAGGTGTTTGTGTTGGTGTGTTTCTCCAAATGTGGTTCTGTGCATTATGGTCAAACAGCTAAACCTTGGTCTCATCTGTCCACGGACATTGTTCCAGAAGTCTTGTGGTTTGTTCAAATGCAGCTTTGTAAACCTAAGCCATGCTGCCATGTTCTTTTTAGAGGGAAGAGGTGTTCTGGCAGCCCTTCCAAACAATCCATATTTGTTCAGTCTTTTTCTAATTGTGCTGTCATCAACTTTAACATTTAACATGCTAACTGAAGCCTGCAGAGTCTGAGATATAGCTCTTGGGTTTCTCTGAGCATTGAGAAACTGAGCAATGCTCAGTTTCTGAGCATTGCACGGTCTGAAATTGGGGAATAATTTGATGGGTTATTCATGTTGAAAGATAGTGGCATTGTGTTAACACACAGCTGAATGCTCCAGACCAGCAAAGGGTCAAAACCTCTGGTTTTATAGAGGTGCTCACATTTGCTGATGATCAGCTACTTATGTGCATTTAGCAGCACCTGGCTGCTATTTGCATTCCCTACATTCCTAGGGAAGAATTAAGGGTGTACTTAGCTTTTCATTCTCTGCTGCTGCATTTTGGCTTAGTTTTGTGACACGGTGTAATATGCCATGTTTTTTTTAATTTAGCCTTTATTTATACAGGTAGTCCCATTGAGACTCTGTGTCATGTCATTTACAAGAGAGACCTGTTTTGTGGTTCATCTGATGCACGTTGCCTTGTTAGAAAAGTGCCTTTTTCCTTCAGAGAATCCTCACACTGCGTACCCATCTTTCTAGGATGTTTTTAAATTGATATTTCATCAATGTCTGTTTTGCTGTTTAGTCAAACAAAATGTTTCACGGTGAGGAAACACCAGAAGCACATCCGGACACTGATTAAACTAGAGACTGTCTCATTACAGTTTAAGTTGTTTTCAAGTGCTTCCAAGTGTTAATAGACCTCACAAAGCTGCACCACAACCTCTGTTCTACACAGTGGTATCTAACACCACTGAAGGTTTGCTGTACCTTTTTTTGGGAATTTACTCATTCAGTATACATTATAAATTTCTTTTAAATGAAATGTTCAATAAAAAGCTGCACTACATTAGCAGAACTATTTATGTTTGAGTTTTATTACTCTCTGACTTTACAACAAACTGTGAAAGGTCAGATATAATAAGAAGCAGCATCATTCATTACTGTGGAAGCCCATTTATGACCTGATATTTATAAAAAAAACATTGCTGGAGCATTTATTAGGTTTTAACACAACACACAATTAATTGTGGTTTTTGCCCTCACCACTCTGTTAGACCATCTCCCAAAGAATGACAGCAAAGGAGCCGCCAGTCCAAAGAGCCAACCAGGGAATGGTGGGAAGAATGGAAAGTTTGTGAAGAGTCGTATTCCTCGAGCAGCCACTTCCCGAGCTGAGAGGATATGGCCTGGAGGAGTCATTCCCTACGTCATAGGAGGAAACTTCACTGGTAAGCAACTCCACTGGACGGCTGCCCGTTCAGCAGTAAAACACACACTGAAGTGTGATTGTGTAAAAAGGAGGATGTAAAATTTGTGTGTTTTAGGCAGTCAGAGGGCCATGTTCAAGCAGGCCATGCGCCACTGGGAGAAACAGACGTGCGTAACTTTCATCGAGAAGACAGATGAAGAAAGCTACATAGTCTTCACCTACAGACCCTGCGGGTGAGTTTGGAAGTGTGTGTGTGTTTGAGATTGTGTGTGTGTACCTAGAGTTCACTGGTGACCCTGTCACACGGAGAGACGATGTGGTCACTCAACAATGGCTCTACTTTCCTTCCTGTCCTGCTCCTGTTTCCCCATCCCACCAATCACAGGGCTTGGCTTAAGTGTTTGTATGTTCGTGCAGTTTTTTTGTTCATATTCTGCAGAAGTGCATTGTTCTGTCGAGTGGCAGCACGGTGGGTCAGAGTGTGTTTGTACAGCGGTGACACTTCACTGACTAGATGGGAGGTTTTAGGTTGCCTGAGATCAGGACATTCATCGTTCCGAGACAGTGTTGTGCACATGGTTGAAAGAGTAGGATATCCAGCTCCAACTGTGAATTTGCAGAGTTAGTGTTAAAAAAATGACCTAGCAGTGATTCTTATTAAACAAGTATTAGAAAAAGCAAAAATGCAGAACACTTACCGGTTCCAGATTCTGCTTATGCGAGGAAATGTTTTGCAGATACAACCATCTGAGCTTTTGATTTGGAGTAACTAAAAAAATTCAATTGTGTCTTTGGAATGAGGGATTTTCAGCATTTTTTTTACTTGTGTAGTGTTCTCCATCAATACACAAGTTTACCCTAACAGGGTGTAGACCTATTACAGACTATAAGTTATATAGATTCATAGTTACATAGTATACACATATTATTGTTAACATTCAGTTATTATGGTTATTTTGAAACATTATCTAAGTTCACCTGGACATTAAAGCTGCATGTATAGATTCACCAGTCAAATTTGATAAATAATGCTTTAAAAGTTTGCCTCAGGGTAAGGCTTTAAAAAAGCTTTTTTTCCCCTCTTTGAAGTTACACTTGGACCAGCGTCGCTGCTGTTGGGGGATTCAGTTCAGGGTTCTTTGAGTGTTGTGTCTCATAATATTTCTTTTAGTTTTAATTTGGTTTTCCCTTTTGGTTTTAGTTAGCTATAATACCCACATCTTGTAGTACTTTTTACGCTATGTATTTATTTATTTATTTTATGGCTGCAGAATTAAACACAATCACATGCTTATTTGCAGACTCTGACATATTTGGTGTCTTTGGAAATGTTCTTATTAACACTGCGGGATCAAACCTCACAGACTAAAATGCGTCCATGGCATCGTTAATCCAATGTACTGAAACACATTAAATGGGAGATTTAATGGGAGATATTCCCATTTTAGAGTAATTCGAATTTATATGTGAAGTTCTTGGATGGTTTGTAGTGTAAAGAAGGAATTTAACTTGTGGTTTTCTTTGTTTTCTTATATATAAAAAGTGAAAGACAGCTTTATAATTTTCCAGTAAGATTTTAAAAAAGACAATGCATTGTGACATTTCCACTTATGCAGCCACAAGCGTCACTTCAGACCTTAGTAAGAAAATGATTTATAGAATCACAGCGCTACTTCTTTGCTCTCACGATAATATTTCTTGCCTCATGAAGCTCAAAATATTGCACACGGATGAGTTGCTGTTGACTTCTAAATGTAAAAACCAGCAGCAGCTGATGTGAGGAAAATATCTGTGTGTTAACTGATGATGCCTTGCCTTCTGTTCTGTGATTGGTTGGCTTCATTAGGTACTTTAAGCTGATCTCTAAGTACCCTACAGCTTTCCTGTGCAGTGTGGATGTGTGTAAATGAAACAAACAAGCAAACCAAAAACAAAAATGCAGTCTTTAAGCACAGTATATTTATAGTTGTTCTGCATATTTGTGTGAATTTACTTATGGTTTAAAAGGAAACTGCAAGAAAAAAAAGAAAGAGAGAGACTATCTACTCCACTGACTCCTGATCCTTACCGTGCAATCAGCTCACTGGATAACTTTAATCAGATTTGTTAGCCTGGCACGGATTTCTCTGCTAACCAGAAAAAGAGAATGAAAGTGTGTGTGTGTGTGTGCGTGTGTGTGCGTGTGTGTGTGTGTGCTCTAAGGGGCGATATGTGAATTCTCACAGCATATTCACATTCGGTTATGAAACCGCAGCATTATCAGAGTGTTTTATGTACCTAAATCCTGCCGCTTTTCCTCTTGTGGATGTAGTAGGGGCCAGGAAATCCTGAAAAGAAGTGTGTGTATGAGTGTATTTGTGTGTGTGTACGAGTGTGAGTGTGTGTGTTTATTGTTAATTGAGCAGAACACTGCAGATGCTTATTTCCACTGCCAACTGTGTAGTAAACACCGTCCACCCATCTCCCTGCTATCAACTTCCTACTAATCTCATTAGGTGTTGTTCCTATGTGGGTCGTCGTGGCAACGGGCCCCAGGCCATCTCCATAGGAAAGAACTGTGACAAGTTTGGCATTGTGGTGCATGAACTGGGCCACGTCATTGGCTTCTGGCATGAGCACACGCGGCCCGACCGTGACGATCACGTGACGATCATCCGGGATAACATCCAACCAGGTGAGACCTATAATTAGACACCTGTGGTCTCTGCTGGGATCAATTCAGGTTGTTTCTAGCCACAGACAAACAACAACGTTTATAGACCGAGTGTGTGCGTTTCCAAATTCACGCTCATGTCTGACTCTGAGCGAGTGTGAATGAGCCTTTTAATGACTGTGAAGTCACCTGGACCGCTTTCACCACTGTCTGTCACTTCTGCTCAAACACACCTCTCTGCACTACTGTGTAATCTGACAGGTGTGAAATCAAATCGCATAGCAGTACATCAGACCTGACCCATGGCTTTATTTAGAAGCACGTCAGAGCTTTGACCAACTTTGCTCTACTGGATTTTAAGTATTTTAAGAAACGCCCTATAAAGGCCCTTTCTGTTCAGATTAAGCCATTTTATGATGCTTTGCACGGGCTGTCTCTGTAAACAACAGATTTGTTTGTGCACTTATGGAAGCACACTAAGTGGTTACAGTCTGATTGTTAATATGTTATAAAACTAAACCTTCTCATGCTGGTGCATCTGCATGTGTGCAAATACTTGTGTGTGTGCGTGTGTTTGTGCATGTGTGCAATTTCTGGTTCCCAGGCCAGGAATATAACTTCCTCAAGATGGAGCCAGGGGAGGTGAACTCTCTTGGGGAGCCATATGACTTTGATAGCATCATGCACTACGCCAGGAACACCTTCTCACGGTAAGCTGTGGATTGAATTTTGAAAGATCACGATATACCAAGTTTGATTTTTATTAACATTAATGTGTGTTCTGAAATTTTGTGAAATCACAACACTGAGTGTTGTGTTTTCAGGGTTGTTGTTTTTTTTCCCTTTTGGTTTATTCAGTTTGGCTCTATGCTGTCTTTTCACGTGGAAGCATCAGGTGTACACAGTCCTGTAAATTATCATTTTTGAGCCATGCATAAATTAAAGACTCTTACATAATAACACAACAAAAAACACCATGAATCACAACAGGTATGATCGCCAAGGTATGATCAACTTTTTTGGGTGTCCTGCCCATCTGTCAAAAGCATAATCAAATAATCTCTACATAACATCAGGAGAATCAGGCCTGGACATTGTCTAAAGTTGATCTTTCTCACGTGCAGCACACAACAGGAAATAGTTGTCACTACCATAAATGCTCTGTTGGATTCAGGAGTGCAGCGTGTAGGCGGCAGGACACCTAGTTCTAGCTTTGAAGTCACCTGACAGTTACTTGCACAATTCTTACATCTGTTCAGCTGGGCAGCAGACATACACTATACTGCCAAAAGTATTCACTCATCTGCCTTCACACACACATGAACTCAAGTAACATCCCATTCTTACTCCTTAGGGTTTAATATGATGTCAATCCACCCTTTGCAGCTATAACAGCTTCAACTCTTCTGGGAAGGCTTTCCAGAAGGTTTAGGAGTGTTTATGGAAATTTTTGACCGTTCTTCCAGAAGTGCATTTATGAGGTCAGACACTGATGTTGGACGAAAATGCCTGGCTCATAGTCTCCGCTCTAATTCATCCCAACAGTGTTCTGTCAGGTTAAGGTCAGGACTCTGTGCAGGCCAATCAACTTCTTCCACACGAAACTCTCTTATCCATGTTTTTATGGACCTGCTTTGTGCACTGGTGCGCAGTCATGTTGGAAGAGGAAAGTGCCATCCCCAAACTGTTCCCACAAAGTTGGGAACATGGAATTGTCCAAAATGTCTCGTTATGCTGAAGCATTAAGAGTTCCTTTAACTTGAACTAAGGGGCCGAGCCAAACTCCTGAATACAACCACACACCATAAACCCTCCTCCACCAAACTTGGCACAATGCAGTCAGAAAAGTACCGTTCTCCTGTCAACAACCAAACCCAGACTCATCCATCAGATTGCCAGATGGAGAAGCGTGATTCGTCACTCGAGAGAACATGTCACCCCTCCTCTAGAGTCCAGTGGCAGTGTGCTTTACACCACTGCATCCCACACTTTGCATTGTACTTGGTGATGTAAGACTTGGATGCAGCTGCTCAGCCATGGAAACCCATTCAATGAAGCTCTCTACACACTGTTCTTGAGCTAATCTGAAGCCCACATGAAATTTGGCGGTCTGTAGTGGTTGACTCTGCAGAAAGTTGGCAAGAGCTGTACACAATGCTCCTCAGCATCCTCTGACCCCACTCTGTGAGCGAATACTTTTGGCAATGTTTAATGTTAAATCTGACTGCTGTGCATGTTTTCAATGTAACATGCACCTCCTACTAGTGTTTATAAAAGTTAAGGGCTGCAGTGCATGTATGAAAATGGCTAGAGAGACATGGCTGGCAATATTTCATGACAAAATCTTCAAATAAAATTCAGAGATACAGAAAAAAACATTTGTAACTATAACCGTAAAACTTGAGATGCTGAGCCAATGTTTCAATTAGTTAGTTGTAAAAACAAACTATTACAAATTATTACCACATCGTAAAATACATTGTGTATTTCATATATTTTATTTTTGTTAAGTAACCTAAAAAATTACAAACAAAAGCTGGTGTTTTTCTAATTTGCTTTGCATTTGAGGCACATTTGCGACCACCTACATTTACTTTAACTGAAATTGGATGTGTTTACATGATGCAGTAAAACTGATGCAAGGTTTTCAAAATAAAGAAATCTTTTTCTTTATACATCTGCATCATTTAAAAATGGTAAGAAAAAAGTTTGGATTTGGCAGAGAAAACTGTCATGGGTTCACTTTACATTTTTTCCATGTGAGGATGTTTTTAAATCTGCGCCATACCCGCTTATATAAACCCTCCTAGTCCCCAGTCAGCTCCAATGCACATGTCAGAGAAAACACAGAACTGCAATGGCGGGGTGATCAGTGTTTGCATGGAAGTCACTTTTCCCTACAGTTTGATTGTTCTTTAATTTTATTTATGTGTTCCAGTGCCATGTTTAATGCTGGCTCTTTTCTCTTCCCTGAAGTGGGATGTTCCTCGACACCATCCTTCCATCCAGAGATGAAAATGGGGTCCGGCCTGCTATTGGCCAGCGGACCAGGCTCAGTAAAGGAGACGTTGCACAGGCAAGGAAGCTGTATAGATGTCCAGGTACAGATGCTTTTACTTTCATTCAGCAGTGCGTGTGTTTGTGTGCGTCAGTGAATGTGAGTGTTGTCGTCATTGCTTGTGCACAAAAAAAATGACCTCTCTTTTTCTACTTGTGTCTTTGGCACAAGATTGGCCCGGCCCTCCACTCTCCAGGGTCTGGAGATGAAAATGAGTAATCTGTTTTTTCCATGTTTTTGGGGTCTTTTTCTCAACCACACAAACACACGCAAGTTTCTTACACTCGTTTCAAGTGCACACCCGTTCTGTTCTGGCGTTCCTCTGGTCCCCAGTGAGCTGCTCTAATGTGATATGGATTTGTTCTCACTATGAAGTGCAGTGATGTCACAAAGGTTTATAATTGCAAATGATACCATTACTTTGGGCCACACACAGAGATGCACAAACACACTTATTTCCCAAGTCTATGAGGTGTCAAAAAATTCAGCCAGCTAACGTCAAACTCGTCACTCGGGCCTACTTAAGACGTGTGAGATCTGACCAGTATGCAAACCAGCAGTTTACACAGAACCGCAGTAGATGGCAGTGGTCATTGGATTTAAGTGTGATGTTCTCACAAACTGACAAGACCCGTGCACGCATGCTACACATGATTTAGTGCAACATATGCCACACTCATGTGTGCATGTCTCATTTATTTGTACACACCATCAAACAGCACAGTTCTTCCTCCAAATAGGCAGACTGACAGATTACAACTTACAAGACACCTGTGATGCTAATGACAAGACACACCTTAGTTTAACGTGTCCCTGTGGTTAACATATTTTTAATCTTTTCCAAGGGTACCATCATTTTTGTCAAGGTCACTATTTTGTTTTGTTTTGTTTTTAATAATTCCGTTGAACCACAATTCAAAAGCGACATCTGACTTTCATTGGGTAATTTTCAGCACATTTTTTAATAATTATTACTTTTGTCAGTTTCAGGTTTTTTTTCTTTAATGAAAGGGTACCAACAATGTCTGTAAATGTACAAGTGCTTGCCTTATATACTGTATTTCCATATGTTTGTGTGCATTTCAATAAATTGCTACAGCTATTTCCAACTTTCCCAGCCAAGTGTAAAGAAAGACCTTTGCACAGCACTGTACTGTGTGTGTGTGTGTGTGTGTGTATATGTATATATACATTTATACATATATGCTATATGTATATATGTTAATATTTTTGATACTGGATAATGAGTGAGACTGAGTTAGTGGTTCTCTGCTGGAAATAGATACAACTTCAACCTTATAAGGTCATATTTGACTGAAAACAAATTCACTGACAGATGAACAGAGCCCCAGGGCATTGTGTGTGTGTGGTGGTGGTG
>VUQK01004769.1:3393-17681 GCA_015106715.1 Bujurquina vittata | reverse complement strand
TATATATATGTATTTCAACACAAGCTTACAGTGTAAGTACCTGGATATATGCTTAATGTTCTTTTGTGCTGTCTAAATAAACAAAAGACCTTGATTTCTTTAAAGCAAGTATTAATTTCTAGCCCCAGCGGATGCTGTCATTGTGTAGACACCCATTGCAGCATTTTCTATCTTGTTTTGGTCATCTTTTTTTTATTTTTTTTTTATCAAACTTGAAATAGAAAAAAGTAATCTGTTTCCATGCATAGATACAAAATGTTTTGTTGTGTCATTCAAGACAACTTTGTAACAAATGCATGTATTTTATCATGGGCAAAGTGGGGGACACAAAATCACAGCTACGTACAACAAAACCAGACTTTTAAACAAGCTGCAATTATTGTCCACCACCAAAAGCGGTAATTATTCATTTTGTGCACATGCCCATGAATCAGTCCACAGAAAACTAGACAGATGAAAAATGTGTAATGGGACTATTTCAAGAACTAGTCAGAAATTATGCAGAACACTTAACCTTAACCTATTAAAGCTCAGCTGACTCACTATATTAACAAGGTTGGTAATCCTCTGAATTAGTCATATAGTTATGGACTGTAGCTCTTAGCCTATGACTGCACTTCCTTTATTCAAATTGTTTTCCCTAACCTTTGACATAATACAGTTTTGAAAATGCATTCTAGGATCTGCTGGAGTGAAATGATGAACTTTCCGTCCTTTTTTCGTTTGTTTGTTTGGTGTCATTGTGTCCATCCTAAGCCTTTAAATCCTATCTTTTAACACTCTGTTTGGTCTTTACTCGTGTGAGAAATATGTCTCTTTAACAGCTTTTATTCACCAGTTGGCCCCTCACAGTCTCTGTCTGACATTTGATACTTAACAGGTTGTGTTTTAGGGCTTTTACTCTAAGTGCAGCCTCCTGCTCGGGCAACAACGTGATGTGAACCAAAACAGTTGTTTCCACACAGATGAAACACGGGAAGGAGCGGATTCAAGTGATAATTTTCTGTGAGCGACTTCATGTAACATGAAGTTATTTTATACATTATCATAAAAATATTTATTAAAGCCATTTTAATAAGTGTTTGTCAGCCCACCACCTCAATAATCCTTACAGATTAAACCCTCAAAAGCTGTGAACCTGAAATCACGAACACTTGTCAATAAATACCTGCTGAGCATGTTCAGCACGCTGTCACTGTGATTGCCCAGAGTTACTGTGACTGTAGAGCAAGATATAAACTGCAAAACTGATTAACTTGAGGATCAGAGAGGGTTTATTAGTTGCCATTAATTATCCTAAATTGCACTCTTAATGAGCTCATATTATTTTAGCCTCTGCGCTGCAGGAGTGGCAGCTTTGATCCAATCAGGCTTTACTCAGACCCAACTGGGCGGGTTGTTAATAGTCGCTCTGTGTTGACTAATAAAAGCCTTCTGTCTGTCCTCTGAAGTGATTCAGTGACTTTCTCTGGCTGAGAAGTTTCTAAGCTTCTCTGTGCAGGGTCTGAAATCCACACATTTGTGTCTGTAGATGTTTTCCTTCAGAAAATGAGGTGTAGCTCCACAACACATACAGCATATCTTTATTCAGATTAGCATAACGTACATGACTGCTCTTTCAGTTTCAGTTTTTTGAGGAAGGCTCAAACTGATATGCTACAACAATTGTAAAGGCACAAAATGGGAAAAAAGAAAACATTTCTCATTGAATCCTGAGCTCCTCCTTTAGAGCCCGAGGCAATTTTTAGGCATTCGATTCTGCCTCATTTTGGATCTCATTTCTTCGTCTTAAATCTGAATTTTGTTTTTAGTTTAATTTGTATTTTAAATGCCTGTTCATGCATTATGTAGACCACATAAAACTGCCTTTGGGTAAGTAATGTATGATTCATTCTTTCCATGTGTATGTGTAGAATAATTCTCTGTTTTGTTTCACTGAGCTGCATCACCTTTAAATACAGTGAGCAAATCCTCTTAGATCGTATTTCTGAAAACTTTATTTCATTGTGTAATTAGCAGCCTTTGAATTCTCTTTGGTCCTTTGGAGTAATTAGAAGTATTCATTTGGAAATGGCTTAACGCCACCAAGTCAAACTACTTGGTCCTCTGCACAACGCCTGAGTTAACTGAACTTATTTAGTGCGGAGGATTTTCCTTTAAAACCACTGATTAAAGCATGTTGGATTAAAAAAAATGACTTTGAGGAGACTTTGAGGATGCTGTGGTTTACTGTTCAATGTGAATTAAGTACAAGTTAATTAACTTTCAATCATTAACATTTTCAATTTGTTTGAGCAAGGTTTAATAAGATTAAATTGAATAAATAAAGGCAGGGAAATAAAGGATGAATTATTTGTCATTAAAATGATAGACTGAACCCAGTCCTTAGAGAGGTGAATCTTTAAAGAACATTTTGAACATAAATATAGCAGCAAAAATACATGCAGTTACTTTAAAATTTCACACCTTCTCTCTGTGTGTGTGTGTGTGTGTGTGTGTGCGTGTGTGTGTGTGTGTGTGTGTGTGTGTGTGTGTGCGTGTGTGTGTGTGTGTGTGTGTGTGTGTGTGTGTGTGTGTGTTGTAACCCAAGCTTCTCTGTTCTGCATTCAGACAGTATATTAAGTACACCTTGCTAGTACCAAGTCGGACCTGTTTTGCCTTTTTTTTCATGGCAGAGATTCAACAAGGTGTTGGAAATGTTCCTCAGAGATTTTGGTCTGGACTGAGATATGGTGAGGCTATTTGAGTAAGTTATTTAAATCAGCTTTATGCACCATTCTGATGCTTGGTTTAAACTTGAGCAAGTTGTCTGCATGCCTAAATGTGCTGAGTTACTGCCATTTGATTGGTTGATTAGAAATTTGTGTTAATGAGCACTTAAACAGTTGTACCTGACAAAATGGCTATTAGCTGGTCTTGCTCTTTTTGTACATTAGTGCACATAGGTCTCTCAATTTTAAATTTGGCCCTGGATGCACTTATAAAGAGACTCAGAGTGACCTGCTACATTTGTAGAAGCATGAATGCACTCTGAAGCACTAAGCTGCAGTAAACCTGATTTTTCTCAATCAAAGATACCAAATTCTTTGGCTAAAAAGACAGGAACCAGGGGACCCCGGGTGGCTTAGTGGTGAAGCCGGTAACCACGTGTATATGCCACGTTGCAGCACGGGCTTGAGTATTCCAAAGAAGGGACAGGTCCAAGTTAACTTGGAGAGGCTTTTAACTTTGGGTTTCTGGTCAGGTTTAGGCACAAAAAACTGTTTGGTTAACTTAGGAAAACATCGTGATTTGGGATCAAATACAATCTTTCATTACAGTAATACTGTAAATTCACTTGGGAAAGACAGACGCATCTTACTTTTGTTGTAACAATAATGGTACCCCGGGAACAGACTGATATAGCAGCTTTATTTGGTACAGATGCTGTGCCTATTCTGGTGTCCGTGCCAGTTCAAAGTCTGCCGTTTGAGAGTTAAATGTCACATAGCATTATTTTATACCTGTTTGTTTATTTGTTTGAGTAGTCCCCTTTTTTTGATTTGTGGCATTTTTCACAGTTTTAATTATTTTAAACTTATGCTAAGATGAATTTCTCAGCTCATAAACTTTGCACACATTGTTAAGACTGGGATGTAAAACCATAAAAGCTGCAACCAGCTCAGATTTCTAATTAAGGATTTTTATTTTCTTTACATATTTTCTTTACCTCATCATGTTCCAGAACAACACTAAGATTAAATGTGCATACATAACCATTTATAAAAATATATTAACATTAAGCACAATAAAGATTGGTCATTTTTTGGAGACCAGATGGCTAAAGTTTGAGTACTCATACCACATGGGCTAAAACTGCCTCAGTAGTCCACTTTAGTTGTCATATTGTTCTTGTTTGTATATGATAAAATCTCTAATTAGGACATAATGACGTAAGGCTTACCTTCACCTAAGAACACTGTGTGGGGTCAAAATAGGCCAATTAAACTAAAATCATAATTGGGGACAAGACAGCAGTCATTATTTGGTCTCTCTCCTGCCAAATTCCAGGCGTGACTGTCGAGTTTAATGACGCTTCAGAAAATAATGTTCCTTTGCTGACTGAAGAGCTTCCAAGTACTAATGAGCCCAAAGGGTACACTTCCAGTTCAGATCAAAACATGAAGACGTAAAGACAGTCTAGTTTTTGATTAATGCTCAGCATGTCACTGTATCCAGCAAGCACTTTGTTACTAATAAGTCAATGCCAGCTTTGGGCTGTAACTTGGGCTAAATGACTGACAGTGTGCAACTTGCAGTTATTGTAGAGGAATGTGAATAGTTCAGTTTTTAGTAATTTTGGATAAACCTCAAAAGACTGTCAAAAGTCTGGATGTGCCACTGTGCTCAGTAATACTCAAATAATAAAGGCTCTTAGAGGTCTCTATAGTTATGGGAAAGATCCATGAAAACAATATTGATGAAATAATTACTACTGCAAATGCTGACTTTGAATTAAAATAGGAAAACCCAACAGTAAAATATTGTGTGGCACCTGTGGTACAGCTCAGGATTTCTGAATCTGGTGTGTAACCAATTAGATGTTAGATGCAACTCATTGTCATTGTGCACACAATGACGTGTGGGAGGAGCCTATCCCAGCTGCCATTTTTTGTTGAGAAAGGTGGTGCTTTGGTGTCCTGGGTTTGAATCCACCATCTGGCTGGGGCCTTTCTGTGTTAACTGTCTGTGTGGGTTCTCTCCAGGTACTCCAGCATCCTAAATCATCAACTCCAAAGAGTATTTCCCAGCATAAAAGTCTGTGTAAAAAAAAAAAAGTATAAATGCAGCACTCAGATAATAATCAAAACAGAAGCCAACCAGGATACCTGGCTGATGCAATAATCTGGCGTTGACTGGGAGTTTCCAGAGGCTTAAAGCTCCCCTCCATCGGGAAACATGAAGAGCAGGTAGGTGATGAGATCAGCCACAGGTGAGCCTTGGACCCCTAGATGGAGTCCTCAAGGCCCGCTTATCAGACACGACTCTACACGATATAAGAGAAAACACAACCAAGCCAGAGTCCCCCGGGGACCATGACCGATAAACATGTCTTTGATAGCACACATACAAAATACAGCCTTTAAAGGCAACAGATGCTAAAATAGTGTCTAGAACTGACAGGAACGTTATGTACTCACACTCTGTACATAATGTACATAATGGGGGGGGGGGGTCTTTGGCGCCACTCTTTCCTCAGTGTTGATGAGCAAACTGTCAAAAGTTTTTGACAGGGCCACGGACAGCAGAGAAACACAAACAGAAGTTCACCTACTGGAGAAGCGGCTCCACGGTTAGTGGTTTTATTTCCACTGGGACCATCGAAACTGAGAGGCGATTCCGCTCTCAGCACCATCCGCTGCTGCAGATAAGAGCGTCCAGCGAGCTGCATGTACATATGATGACACGGAGGTGTTGATGTCCGTCTCTGTCTGCTGCTTCTGTCTTCTCTTGGCACACTGTATCATTTTGCTGGTGCTGAGACAAAGAGGAAAAACTACTACTACCAAAAAAAAAGGCCCTTGGCTGCCCAGTTGAGCCAACACTTTCTGTCTGACACACCCCGATAGAATCCAGTGGAGACCGGACTCTTCCAAAGGTTTATCAGCAGCAAACACCAGCACAATTAAACCACCATCTAGAAAGGAAATGATTACTGGAATAAGCTTCTAGAAATTTACATGACTCAGAGTGAATGCCTGTCTTTGGCTTCTCTGCTTTGTATTTTTTCTCCCTTGGAATCCTGCAGCTGTTCTCAGTTCCACCATTAAGCCTGTTACTGTGCATTACTGTTACTGTTTCTTCCATCACTGTAATTCACACTGAAGCCTCTCGCTTTGCTTTCTTGCAGGTTTGAGTCAAGTAGTAATTATTGGTGAAAACATGAAGCCTCCTGTCCCTGCCAGCGCGCCTCCTCTGTCCTCACAGCCAACAGGTTTCATGCTGGATTTCTCATTTGTTAAAGATGTCAAATGACCTCTCTCCTACATCACAAAGTTTGAGATCCTCATAGAAATTACAGGTGAGAGAAAGTGAAAAGTGACAGAGAGGGCACCTATTATGCAAATGACTCTACAAATCAACGCATGTGATGTCTTCCACTGGAGCTTGTCAACATCAAATGACTGGAGAAGTGGAACTTGTTGAAAGTAATCAGGCATAGCAGCGAAGCTCAAAGCTGACACGGTGGACAAACCTAACCGAGCATGTAAAATCACAACACAGCATTCGTCCTGCTTCTGTGCAACAGTGTCCCTGTGGAGTAGGAAGCTCAGAAATAAACAAGCATGCTATGTTCACAGTTGTTGCCACAGTCCACAGGTTTCAGTGAAGAATAAATTCAATCGGAGGGCTATCTGCGCCCAGTGTCTTAAAAAACAACAACAACAACAACAACAAAGGCAAAATAGCCCATTCAGCCTTGAAGCATGTTTCAAGATATGTTTTTCTATGTACTATTTTTTGCTGGGAATATCTAAATTTGCTGCAAAGAGTGTGCAGGAGTTGTGTGGCAACAAATCCCTGAGCTTATTCTGACACTTTATGCAAATTTTGCTCCATTATTTGCCTCCATTTGCCCTTGATGGAGACAGCTGCACCCTCAGGCAAGCTGAAGAAATGCTAGCACTTATCTGATATTGTGCCTTCTAGTACAGATCTGTATCACTGCGACATTTTTGAGCTCTGTCATCCAAAACAACAAAATAACACGGTGCTACTGATGCTCTCATTGATAGTTTCTGGGGATTCTACCACTGTTTCTAATGTAGCTGGATTTCTCTTTTTTTTCACTTTTATGGCAAGTTATTGCAGTAATGGTGCACGATATTGCTGAATGTTGACTGTGAACAGCTTTTAATGCCAGGTGTGACTCCACAGAACTCAGTAAGTGAGTTTAGTGACATATTTTTATGTTTTTGCTTTTTCCATCTGTCCCTTCACTGACTTTTACATAGTCAATGCTGCTGGCCATTCAGCTTGATAAGCTCAAACCCTTTGTTAAGAGGACTAAAGGGTCAGCTACAGCTTTCAGGAGAATCAGAGTTAAGCAGAGTCAAACCTGTTCTCAGAGACAATAGTCAACTGTGACTACAAGAGGGCAGAAATTTAAAGGAGACATATCATGCAAAATCTTCTTTAGCCCTTAAATACAGCTTGTTGTGTACTTTGAGTGTCTAGGAGTGCAGGAAAGGTAAATGCATTCTGTCCTAGTGCTGGTCTTTATATTCTGTTTGGGTCATAATTTTCAGTCTGTTCAGTTTTCTCTGTTCACTGTTACATTGTCTTCTCTGTTACGTCACAGTATTTGCCGTGGAACTGCTAAACAAGGGCATGGACTTCTAGTCAACCAATCTCATGAATCCTCCATTTTTTTCAAGCAGAGACTTTGTAGCCCAGTTTGGTTATGCCGAAGTTGCACGTAGATAAGTCAAAATGTCCCGTTGTTGGGTGTATTAACCCACACAGTTCCTTACACCCCACCCACCATCACAGCCTCTTCGAAGTGCCTGGTTAAATTTTATTCTTCTCGGATATGTTCTCATATCAGTGGGAAAAATCCTCCTTGTTTCCCTGCTGGTAGCTAATCGTATCACTGCGTGAAATGTCCCATTCACATTTTGAAGAGACCACACCAAAAAAAGTTGCTCTAAGACAGGGATCCTGAGGTTTTAGATGTGTCTCTGCTTCAACACACCTGAGTCAAATATAGAAGTCATTAGCAGTACTCTGGAGATCTTGACTGCATACTGAGGAGGTAATTCAGCCATTTTATTCAGGTGTGTTGGATCACAAACACATCTAAAACCTGCAGGCCCTCGAGGCCTGGAATTGAGGATCCTTGCTAAGACGAGCCTCAGAAAAGGTGTAAAAGTGGGGTCTGTGGAGCCACAATAACGAGGAATTCAGACCAAAGCACTGCAGTTCTACTTTATATAGACCACAAGTTGATATATGAAAAAGGAGGATTTAAAAGCATGATACGTATCCTTTAAAGGATGGATGCAAACAAGCGAGAAATATCTTAACAAAATAATTCTTTAACTTTCATAGGTTTAAATTAATGTTTTTATATATAATTTTTTTATTTCACTGGACAAACACTGCTTGCTCTAACAGAATGGCCCTAACTGAACGTGAACACATCCCATCAAGAATAAGCGGGTTGAATTTTATCATATTTTAATTATTGCGAGAATTTCTCAGATTGGAGCTTAAAGCCTTCGGCTCTCAGGCTCCTCTCCTGCGGAACCAGCTTAGTTTGGGTTCAATGGACAGAAGCCCTCATTATTTAAGATTAGGCTTCAAACTTTCCTTTTTTGATAACACTTACGGTTAGGGCTGCAACATTTATATACCACTATCGCATTCAAGTCATTTAAGTGTTGTTTTGCAAAGCACTTTTTAGCCATTATTTAACAGCGTAACTCAAGAACAGCTGGAGAGCTTGTGAGGTTTTCTTTTTGGTGAAGCAAATTTTTGATACTTATTTGTGCCGATTGTGTAGATTTTCTGTGCTGCCAGGCTAAAGATGTAAAGCATCCACATTATTGTTGCTTGACTGGTTGATTGAAGTATACAACCAGAAGATGGTAATTCCAGTTAATCTGTCAGCCTCCAACAGGTCCAGGATCACTACACACTCTCTTTTTTGTCTGTCTAAGAAAATATCTCCCTTTGTCATAACCAGATGTTCTGCTGTGCTCACCAGTTCATTACTGACTGTCAGTCTGCTGTTTGGAGATAAGCAGGTTGTGTGTACAGTGGCTTCTTTTGTTTTGTTTTGTTTTAAACTGAAAATGGGATTGGATATCCATCCATCCCTGTAACAAACATTCTGCATCTATAGCTGGAGCGCACTAACACACCTCGGTTATATGACAGGCAATTATTTATAATACAATACAGAATCCATCTATTTTTTTTCTATTATTTATTCAGCTGTCACCTAATTCTGAGTAATGAAATGTAGGAGTATTGGTGTGTGTCATGAAACGCGAGAACAGGTGGTGTTCCTGTGGATTTACATCAGGTGTAAAAGCTTAAGACTGATGTGGCTTTACTTTCTGTGCATTAGATTACTGAACAGAAACAAGTCAAGGAAAGACAGACAATAAAAACAAAGAAATGCATAAATAAGATGAGGCAAGTTAATCACTGGGCTATCAATCACTGTCACGTTGTCAAAGCCGCTCATGTTGCACATTTGCACACACAGTCTGGCTTCTCTGCAACAGGTTATGGCGTTAGTGAGATGGATCTGTCACTCCCTGCTCTTCTTTTTTCATTGTGCAGGGGTTATTGTTGTCAAGGGGCGTTTTCAAACCAAAGCCATGATTTTTTTCTCCCCCTAAAATTCCTTTGCTCCCCCCCTCTTTCCCTTCCAATCGCTCTTCCCAGAGGGGCATTGAGGTTCTACAGGCACGTGACCACTACCACATGAAGTTAAGACTTGCCATCAAAGTAAAAGTTGTGCCTCGGTGCTTCAGCCAACACGTTTCGAAAGCTTTTACTTTGAAGGCAAACCTTTTCCATTTCTGACTTGCACAGCACTTTTTCTAAGTTTTACTACCGCTTGGTTAGAAGTTGCTAAGGGTGAAAAGCATGAAAAACAGGCAACTGTAAAAAACCTGCTACCAACCAAATCAATCAATGGAGGTGGTTTTTAGTGCAACAGCCTTCAGGAGGGGCTGCCAACCAATTAGTGAATATACATTTTTTCCTAGCAACCGGTGGTTGTTTCATATCCAGCATGGTGCAATGTCACAAAGCGGTAAACTACACATTTTAATTCAAGTGATTTTAAATCTGATCGCGCTCTCTGTGCTTTATTTCTTAGATGCACATTACAGCTCTGTTTCGTTAAACTGGCTACACTTGAACATTAAGTGTTACTTTCCATAGTCTATAAAGGAAATGTGCAAATCACTTTATTCTGTTGCAGATCAAAGTGAAATGATTTAATGTATTGATTGAATAGGTAATCTTGGTGTATAAAAGAGATTCAGCAGCTGATTAGAGTCAAATATACCAACATTGATACAACAGTTATACATTTTCTGCATCATGAAATGAATAGGTTACATGCACATTACAGTGAATGAATATGCGCACTTTGCACTACTGCAACTTCTGCAACTCTGCTCCATTTGTGACATTAGTAAGGTACAGCTTAACAAGTAGCACATATAAAACATATTCCCAGCAAAGGATCTCTATTGCACTTAAAAGATGCTGTAAATAAAAGAATCAGTGAAAACATGGCACTGCTGATTTTAAACCAGAACTATGCACAAGCACAGCACAAGTTACCACAGCGATTTTACCAAGTAGAAAGAGAATCATTTTCATGACAGTGAAAACTCTGACTTTAAGCTCTGCATAGTTCACTGACCCATTAATCTTGCTTTGTAGTGTAGCCTTGAGGTGGGCATGTGTGGATTGTGCCAAGCATTTCTGCTCCTGTGAGGCCTGCCTGGAGCAGTCCCTGACTGAGGACCTGGCCAACACACCTGCATGCCATCATCTCATCAGCCTCTTGTAAGGAGCGGTCTATTTAACCATCACCAGACTGTATATCAACCATTGAGGTAAAACATCAGGCTTTAGTTCAGCCTTTAAAAAAAAAAAAAATCACTTTTCATCTTTTTACGTTGTTCTCTCATCTGCCCTCCTAGTAGCTGGATCCCTCAGCCTGTGTGCTGGCTGAATTAAAAAACTGTGTTATATTATCTACACGAGAGGTGAAGGTGTTACTCCATTGCTGAGAATGCTGCTGACAAAAACCATCTCCGACTTGATGCCACGTATGAGAACTTCGACAATGGTCCGATCTGATTTTCCTAATGATTTTCCAGAGCTCGTGGTTAATAACAGCTCACGACTGGTTCATTTTAAATGTATGCCACTCTGCCTTAGAGTCGTGTTGTGCAGCTCACGATTTAATTCAAAGAATCAGTGTAAATTTCTCTACAAGTGGTTTAATGTCACAGCAGAGAAAACGTTTTCTCACATTATTAAGGAATTAAAAGGAAACGTTTGAGGTGAAGGAGTTAATAGACATTCCTGACATTTTTTAAAATCTGATTAAAAGACTCAAAACCCCTTATTCCTGGAAGCAAAGCCTTCTAAAAACAAAAGTTGCTACCAAGAGCAATGACACACACACACACACACACACACACACACACACACACACACACACGCACAAAGACAAACACACACACACAGGCACAGGGAAAAATACATAGGGCTTGAGGGTTTTAACATAAGTCTGTTGATCCTTTGTCCTAATGCTATGTCAGCTTTCATGCTGAATTGAAATTGTGTGTGTGTGACAGCGATACAGACAGAGGTTGAGACAGCTGCTGAGGCTGGCTGGTCCGCTGAGAAGAGCCTCTGTCCAGCCAGGCCACGCCTCGGCCCTTCTCCTGCACAGAGAACTATTGTCTCCAGTGCTCCTTCCACTGTTCTGATGTCATGGTTTGTCCTTCCCAAGAGGGCTGCTGTTGCTCTTGTGGTAGAACTGGAAAGACCTTGTAGCTCAAGGCCAGAAGCAAAAAGCAACTGGATGGTGTGTGGTGCAAATAGCCCCCGTGTTCTGCATACCAGTACACAAAACTCTCCTATGCGCTCATCTTTTTGTCCACTCCTTTAACTCGGCCTGATTTGAATCTTATTTGCTTCCCATTTGCATGGCAGTTGATGTTTTTTTTGTGTGACTCTGGAGTTTGGCAGCTTATATGCAAATCAGTCTCTTCTGACCTGATCACCCCCCACCCGTCTAGGCTCCTGGGCTGTCTGCTCATTGGTGAAGTAGAAATAAATATTCTCGGGCTCCTTTTCCAGCCTCTTGTAATTCCTCCAGGATATTTTGTAGAATATGAGCAATCTACAGCTAAACAAGCTGCTCTTACAGTCAGCTGTGAGGGCATTTCTTATTATTTAGGAGCACAAAAAGAATCGCCATCAGTGAAGTTTATGGTTTGAAGACAAATTGAAGTTGTTTAGTTGTTTTGAGTGATTATGTTTGTGGTATTTAGAAGACGTGATGCAAACTACGATGCAAATCTGGTGAGATCAGAATCGAAGACTAAAGCTGAAGTCTAACTGCAAGACCTACACGACAAATGTGCTGTTAATACTCACATGCTGAATTCTGAGCCCATAATTGCTTACAGAGTCTCTTCTCTGAGACACTCTGCAAACTCTTTGGCAGTAAACATGGACAGCAGCATTCAAAGCTCTTGGAGTATGAGGTATGCAGGTATGGATATATTTGCACATATTTTATTAGCGAGTTAATACAAAAGCTTCAGGAATAGTGAGACCCACATTATAGATAAGATTATATTATGAGATTCAGAGACCTGCCACTCTCCTCTTTATTGGGCTTGGATAAACAAATACATCACCTTCCTAGGTCTTCCTCCAAGCTGGGAGATTGTGCAGCAGCGAGAGGACATCGCCGGCACTGTTGCCGATAGTTGTTGAGGAGCAAAGTAGACACAATGAAAAATGCTTGTCTCACCACCCACCGCTGCTCTCCCCATCTTTCTTTTGTTTCCTCTGCTCTGTGATTATTATCAGCCCAGATCATTATCAGGCAAACTCTCCCCTCGCTGTGATGGAGAGGAAGGCCGGCCTCCCACATGGCTTTGCTGAGAGATTTCTAACAGCAGCAGCAGCAGCAAAGGAGGAGGGGATAGGATAGGGGAAACGAAGACAAGAGGCCTAATAAAGTCCATCTAAATTTAGAGACAGCGAGGCCCTCTTTCCCCTTGTCCTTATAAAGAGCTGCTGGTGAATCCAGGCAGACTGTCCTCCTTGCTGTACTGAGCGCCGATCACTCCCTCCAGGATCGGGAACATAACCGTTGGCGCATGAAAACACGGTCTTGCACACAAACACAGAGGGACATGTTGTTTTATGAGACAGAGGACAGGGAAGTTTTTTTTCTTTACACAAGAGGGCATGTTTGGTGGAACTTACTAAAATAGGAGAGGTTTGAGGAAACCGGCAAAAAGAAATGATGGGAGAAATGAGTGACTGGGGCGTGGTTCACGTGCAGGAGATTATGAAAGAAAATAGAGATGAATTAGTTGTGGCCAAAAATATCTCAGGATGGATTATATACAGTATTTAATTTTATCTTAACACTCTAAGCTCCATTCATGCGTCACAAGATGCCCCCTTTTGGCTCTAATTAAAAATCCTTGTTTTATGAAGTTGGCACTAAGAACTAGCCTGACCTTTTGGGCTCTGTCCATGTGGAACAAGACCCCTCACCCATTATGATACTAATTAGTGAGCTTTAGAAAAGATTTTATTGCCTCCCAACAGAGCCCAGCACTTTCCCTGTTTCCTGTCTTAGTGCTAACGGTCTGCATGGCAGCAAATGAGCGATGTGGGGTGAACTACTTCTTTAACAGTGTTTCTTGAATTCCTGCTTTCACTGATGACTCCATCCATCTGAAGTCAAAGAACCAACTTTTGCACATGGTTGGCTCTTTTTTTTTTTTTATTTATTACATAAAATAGAACTGGAGGTCTGTTTAAAAAGCCTCTTCACTTGTAAATAATAAAGCCTGCAGTCAGCAAACATCTGACCTCTTCATTCTGGACCTTTCCCTGATGACAAATTAACAAATTCTGCAGCTGCGTCACTGATGTGAGTGACTAATGTGATTTACTGCCATATCTGTTGCTGTCTGTCTCAAGTGTTGTTATCAGTGATGGCCTGTCCTGCGTGTGACATCAGCAGCTTGCTTTCTACCCCCTACCTTTGATTAAATAACAACTCAAGTGAGACACAGCTTAGACAGATACAGCTTTTTGCTGCTAAGAAAGAGGTCATTTTTACAGCTGCCCCTCACACAGTAACCCAGCAGTGATTGCAAAGGGTCAAAAGGCAGATGGGGGCCGAGGGTATTTTAAAATAGCCGTCTTTTACACCTGTTGCTTCTTTCCCCTTGTGCTGTGTGACCACACAGGAAGACACTCGTGGACACGCTTTAAACGTAAAGTGATTTGGTGGAGACTGTCTGAGCTGGCATTGCAGAAAGGCAAGCGCAGAAAAACATCGCATTCATACAGTCACACACTTGTTATATAAGAGCTCCTCCTCTACACACACACACACACACACACACACACGAGTCAGAAGCACAGTCTGACAGAGTCAATGTCAAACTCTTTATGAAAATGAAAACAAGTATAATGGGTGCATGCCCAGTTACTGTGTGTAAAGC